>JAKCPI010008362.1:0-22854 GCA_023213315.1 Euborellia annulipes
AAAATCGAATGTGCCGTACCGTCGGAAACTAAATACATGTCGACAAAAAAATCTTTTTAACAAGACGTGAGTGTTTTCTATTGATGAGGCCAAACATCCCATGGCCCCCGGGAATCGAACCCAGGATCTCCGCCTTTCCGGGGCATAGGCGTGCTATCCATTGCACCAGGCCACCCCTACCCTCGACCTGCACCAATAAAACTCACTTCCCCTTATATGCAGTTAGTCGCGCAAGTTATTAACTCGTAACGAAAATAGATATATAGATCTCGAAAAATATTTAGCTAAAAAAAAATCTGCTGGGCTTGTCACACCAAATTTTGTATACATGTTGTGGGTTGTTTATAAACAACGAGCTAGTAAAATAAAATTAACAAGTCTCAAAAATTGAAAGCTGAATTTTACGTAAAAAGAGGACATAAAATTTCATCCAATCCTGATACGATATGAATTTTTTTTTTTTTTTAGAGTCCTTTGAGAAAAATTGACTCTGCGTGGACCCTGAACACATTCGTGGAGCGGGTCTAAACCTTTAGAGCGCTAATTTAACGAAATTATTAGAGCTAGTAGGCTAGAAATTTTATATACACGTAGGCAAAAATTCAGAGAATATAGATCAATGATCCTTTTTGCTCTCATCTGATTGTCTAATCGGATGGTGAGATATAATGATAAAATAAATGTTTAAATATTAAATTTTAGCTTCATCTAAGTAATCTCTAGGAAATTCTAAACTCATTACAAAAAATCCGATGCAAATTGAAGAAGCGGTTTGCGAATTAGAGACATTTGAAGATTCAATGTTTTATTTCTTTTCTCTGTTAATTATTCCGACCTCTTAATTCGAGCAAAGGAGGGAGGGCGGAGCCTGTCTGCTGCCTCCCCACCCCTCCTCCCTGATTATTGCTCTTGACCAAAGCGCGCCCTCCCCTCTTTTCTGAGAAAATAAAATAATAAAAAAATTTAAATTATATCTTCGGACAGATTAAAAAGAATTTTAAAGACTCGTAAAAAAAAAAAAAAAAAAAAATTGGTACGATGGTCACACAAATTTCAAATTATAATTTACCGCAGCGCGGTAAAAATAGAATGATAGGAAAAAAATAAATGGTGAAATCTTTAGCTGAAGATCCATTCTTTCCGTATATTCATCATAATTATACCTCTTAAAACAGTGGAGTAAAAAAAAAAAGACAGTGGAGATATTCAAGTCACAAGGATCATTGATCTCTGAATGTTTGCCTACGTGTATATAAAATTTCTAGCCTTCTAGCTCCAATGGTTTCGTTAAATTAGCGTTCGTAATTGTTGTTTTTAACAATTCAGCTTTCAATTTTTGAGGCTTGTTAATTTTATTTTACCAAATCGTTGTTTATACACAACCCACAACATGTATAAAAAAATTTCTAAGATCCCTTAATTTAGCAACATTATAAGATTTTATAGCCATTTTTAGAATTAAATTTTATAAAATTTGAGTATAAACAGATGAAATCAATCAATTCGACAATTATTTCAAGTAATGGAAGAGCATCAAATTTTTTTTCCAATTCGATCGGCGCCCGGCGACAAGCCAGGGAGACTCGCGTAACTCTTGTCTAAGCCTTTTGTCTCGCGCAAGATCGCTTTTCAAAAAATCGCTAAATCTCTTTTATTCATTCAAGGATTTGAGGCAAAATGCAAAACTGGTCTCTTGAATTAATTATAAAGCCATAGGAATTTTTCTATTTAGCTACGCCCACATAAAATGAGGGTTTATTGATGACACTCACGACTTCTAACGTCAACTCCCGCCAATATTTTCTAATTTATTGTTTGTTAATTAAATAAACACATTTAGGGCTTGATATCAATTGAATAAATTAAAATATAAAATATTCTAACTAAAACAATCCATTTTCGGCCAAGGAATGTCCTAAAAATAATAAAAAATCGATTTTAATTTATTTTGACAGATGAATTTTTTTTCTTTTCAAAATAATAAAAAAAACTATTCAATATATAGAAATAGTGAATAGTGCATTAAAATCAGCACTAAATCCTGAATCTTATACATTTATGTCAATTACTAGTTTGCTCTATTTAATAAGAGAGAGTCACATCTATGTTTGCTTGAATTTTCGTAAATTTGCTAAAAACTAAAAAAGATATAAAATTTGTGTTTATTGATTCGTTATCTGCATTAAATACAAAATTTATACGATATCTTAAATATCTTCTACCTTTTATGTTTAATGATATTAAGCCTTCTCAAATTTTGTATCGTTTTTTGAGTATAACTCGAAAAATAATTGAGATACAAAAATAACAAAAGTAGATTCTTAATCAGTGGCGTAGTGAGCTTAACTCGCGCCCGGAGCACAATATATTTTTAGCGCCCCCTCCCCCGCATTCGAAAACCATAACATTATACAGGGGCGTATATAGAAATTTTTTTGGGAGGGCCCGAACTCAAAAATTTTCTTGCCTGCGGAAAATTTTTTTGCCCTGCTGTTAAAATCATTTTACCTTTTTATTAGTGAGGCTAAGTTTTGCGGAATTTTTCCCCCTTCCTGCGGAAAAATTTTATTTTTTGCGGAACCAAATTTTTCCGTCACGCGGAAAATTTTTTTAATTTTTTCCCGGACATTAAAATTATTTTTTGTTTTGCGAATTTGTTTGGCGCCCCTTTGTGAGTAGCGCCCGGGGCATGATGACCCCCCTTGCCCCCTCTCGCTACGCCACTGAGGCCGGCTCACTACTCAATCAGTTGGAAATTAGTTATTCCACCTGTCTATAGAGAGAGGATAAGTACAATAAATTTGCTTTGACGTCAGATCCACCACTGAATAAAATGAAAAAATTAGTATTAAAAACAAACGATCCTGTTGATTCATTCCTCTTTATCAGCTTATCTTAAAAAAAAAAAGATTTCTAACCTATCTTATCTTGTTTATTGAATTTAGAACGAAACTCTACTTGTATTTCTTACTCTTTTGAAATAGATTTTTTTTTATTTCCGGGGAAGGAGGGAATTTATTCTTTTTTTGGTTAAAAAATATGAAATTAGAATTGAAATTGAATTGATTTATTTAGCTTCAGGTCAAATACAATTTTTTTCTCACATGTTTGTAAAGAAAAAGTAAAAAAAAGTAAAACAAAGTGATGTGCCGCACTCCTTTAGGGATGTGGACTGTCATTTTTGTTTACTTTTTTTAACACAGAGCATGTGGTATGTATTTGACCTGAAGCTAAATCAGTTCAATTTCAATTCTCTAATATTTTTAACCAAAAAATTCCTCACTTCTCCGAAATAAATCTATTTCAAAAAATTAAAGAAATACAAGTAAATTCTAAAATCAATAAACAAGATAAGATAGGTTAGAAAATCTTTTTTAAACAAACTGAATAAGAGGAATGAACAGGATCTTGTTTTAGCACTAATTTTTCTGTTTTGTCAGTGTGAATCTGACGTCAAGCAAGTTGTATTATCTCTCTTTATAGGCAGGTGGAATTTAATTGCCAACTGTGTGAGTGGGAAGCCAAGAAATCTCATCTTGGCATACTTTCAAAAGAAACATAAATAAATTCATAAAACAAAATATTTTATATCTAAAAAAAAAATTTTCCGCGTGACGGCAATTTCCTACTTTAAAATTTCACGGAGGGAAAATTCTAAAAATCTATGGAAACAAAATGATTTTAACAGCAAGTTTTTCGTTTAAAATTTTGAGTTCAGGTCCAAAATTTCTATACACATGATGACATGGTTTTCAATATATTCTCCAGGCACTGGCGTACGTGCTACTTTGTTATTTTGTATCAATTGACTTTTCGAGTTATACCTCAAAAAACGATACAAAATTTGAGAAGATATCATATAAAAGTAGAAGATATTTAAGATATCGTATAAATTTTTGTATTTAATGCAGATAACAATCAATAAACTTTCAAATTTTTACTTATCTTTTTTGATTTTTTAGCAAATTTACGAAAATTCAAGCAAATAATGTGATCTCTTTTCCCGCAAACTAATAATTGACATAAATGCTATGCTGATTCAGGATTTGAATAACTGTTAATGCACTATTCTATTTCTATATATTGAATAATTTTTTATTAATTTTGAAAAATTCATCTGTCAAAACTAAAATCGATTTTTTATCATTTTTAGAGACGATGTGATTTAGTTAGAAATATTTTATATTTTTAATTTATATTGATAATTTATCAAGCCTAAATATGTTTATTTAATTAACAAACAATAGAAAATAGCGGGTGATTAAATCGTGAAGTGGCATCAATAAACCCTCATTTTGGGCGTAATAAAAATAGAAAAATTCCTATAATAATAATTCAAGTTATTTTACATTTGCCTCAAATCCGTGAATAAAAATAGGATTTGCTTATTTTGAAGAAACGTCTCGCGCAAAATTCGTTAGAATTACATGAGTGTATATGGCTTGTCGCCGAATCTCTCCATCAAACAGAAAAAAAAAATTTTTGATATGCCATTAAACTTTGAATAATTTGTCGAATTGTTGATTTCATCTGTTTATATAAATTTTATAAAATTTAATTCAGAAATCTTTAAATAAATAGGAGTAAAAGGATCTTAAAATTTTTATACATGTTGTGGGTTATTATAAACAACGATTTGGTAAAATAACAAGCCTCAAAAATTCAAGCTGAATTATTTAAAAACAGCAATTACGAGCGCTATTTAACGAAACCATTGGAATTTAGAAATTTTATATACACATGACACAAACATTCAGAATCCAATGATCTTGTGACTTGAATATCTCCACTTTAATCTCTTTTTACTCCATAAATTTATATTATGATAGGCAAATGGATCTTCAGCTAAAGGTGTGTAAATTTTATTAAATATGATGTAAAATAAAAAAAAAAAATTTTAATAATTTGGAAAGCACTTTTTTATTTTTAAGTATAATACTGGGGGTGGGTTTTTGTTATCTTCTCAAAAAGGATACACCACCAACCCAAATTTTTTTAACATTCACACTTTTTTCCCATTCACACCCACATTCACACAGTCTTTTCGGCAACTTAGACCATATAAGACTTTGACGATTACCGTTATTAATTAATATACATATTTGGGGTCCAGGCATTCTTATTTAAGCCATTTCGTATCCAAATGAGAAAAAATTTATTTTACTTCAAAGAAGTAAGGATTAAATGCCTATACTCATCTCTTCCAAATACGTAAATAAACGACGTTTCGGGACTAATTGTAAAAAAATCTCGATTTCGAATTTTTGACATGATCACAATACTTTCTATCTCTATCCTATATTTCATATATAGGGTAAGAGAAAGTAATAAAACAAGAGAACTAAGCTCTTCCTACACTTCAAATGATAATATCAATTTTTAAAATATTCACTTTTAAACATTTTGAATTGAAGGCTTTCACTGTTTTTTTTTTTTTTTAAATTTATTTAATGTCTTTTTTGGCCATTTAGAGCACGTCTCTATTTATTCCAATTGATTGGTAGACAATTTATTTTCAATATATTTTTGTCCGATGAGTCGGGGTTCTAACCCCAGACCCTCTAGCACAAGAGGCAGAAACTCTTCCAGTGTGCTATGGTCCAGGGGCTTCACTGTTGTTATCATTAATAAAAAAATTTTATTTTTGTCATTTAACTCACCAGGACTGTGTAAATAGTAGTTTGGGCTGAAAAGACCTATCACCTTCCAACTATTTTAATTTTTTGTTTAACAGTGTTTATTTGTGAAAAGTCTGTCCAAGAGCAAAACGTTTTGCTCAATGCCAAAGCACACCGATTAAGCAAAATGTTTTGCCATTGAGTGTTTTTGCCTAATCGGTGATCGGGGTGCGTTCGCATTTTTTGCCCAATATTTTGTCCAAGGCCAACCAACCCACACCGATTGAGCAAAATGCTCAATGGCAAAACATTTTGTTCAATGTTGCCGAATCATGCTCAATTGTGTTTTGCCTCCTCGTTGTGCGTTAACCCATAGAAAAGCGTTTTAAGCACGTTTTGTCAAAAACGTTTTGCCCGAAAACCTTTTTGCTCAATTGGTGTGCCTTCAGCCTAACAAAATTGGTCCCGAGGAAGGTGCGATTTGCTACCGCAACGTCATATAAATCAAGATTTAAAAAATACTGGAAAATACTGATTTCTCTTATCATTATTTAATTGAGGGAATTTAAGATATTTCTATTAATTGTTCTTTCTTCGCCGCGGCGTGGGGTCGGCTAAAGATATTTATAGGCTATTAATTATAAAACCGACTAAAAAATTCTGGGATTGTTTTTATTAAAAATTTATACAAATATACATATTATTTTAAAACAAACTCTCCCTTCTCTTTTTCTCTTAGTCTTTTTCTTGAGTTGAGGGGTTGTGCTTTATCGGAATAACTTAGCCCCTTTGCTCGGCTCTTTCGCTCTCTCTCTCTCTCTCATTGGGTGTTGCTTGCTCTCTCTTTGTCTCTCTTATATAGCAACTGCTTCAACCGCAGGAAGCGCAATATATAAATCGTCACTAAAAAAAAGGCCCAAGTCGAACACCGATAAATCTTTCAAGGTGTGAAAAAGAATAGAAATGAAATCGAAATGCAAAGTTTTGTGGGCTGTTATTTTGAACGCGAATAGGGTGAGATGCCATATTTTATCTAGAACAAAAAAAAAAAAATTCGTATATCTCTCTTTAAGTTGTAGAGTTCGTATTTTAAATTCTAAAATTGATTAATTATTATCTTATCCAGAAAAAATTAATCCCTTATTATGGCTTGTGGTCTTATTGTATGTTCTAATAAGATTTAAACTTTCGATCTTTTGGTTCTCGTTGAAACATTTTGTAAATTAAAATTAAATATACAAATTAAACACTAGGTTATTCGTTTCAAAGGTTTTACTAATTAAAAAATTAATACTTGATACGTATTTCGACAATTCCTTGCCATCATCAGAAGTGATTACATTCTAATATTAGAATGATGACAAGGAATTGTCGAAATACGTATCAAGTGTTAATTTTTACTCTCTTACCTATGTATATATGTAATATATATATAGAGAGAAAGTATTGGATTCATGTCAAAAATTCGATGTCGAGATTTTGATGGATCTTTACGTTTTGAGGTCCCCTGTATCCAAAAAAGTGGTTTTCGCGACATGGTCTGTCTGTCTGTGTGTCGTGTGTGTGTCTGTGTGTGTTCAATTTTAAGCATGAAGGAATTGAGCTACGAGGTTGAAATTCTATATTTAACTTAAACACCCCCCGGGACCGGAAAAAATAAGCTTTTAATCAAAATCGGCCAAAGATTACTAGTACTTTACTGATGTACTTTTTCAGTTTTTTTCGATTTTCTCAAAATTTGCTCCAACGATTTTTTTTAAAATTCAAAAATCAATTATTTTTTAGATGCTCTTTAAAATGTATATTCTCATTTTGCGATTGAAATCTTCTGAAGACCACTTTACTCTTGTATTTCATAGGGAAGGATAGGAGAAATGGTTGCCATGGTAACAAAATATAAATATTTTCCCATACTTATAAATTTTACATCTGAATTCAAATGTTCCGTACTGTCGGGAACTAAATATATGTCGACACAAAAAATCTGGTGTGACAAGCACAGTACACAACTTTCGATTACCGAAGGTAAGAGAAAGTTGTGTGCTGTGCGCCAGTCACACCAGATTTTTTAATTAATAAAACCTTTGAAACAAATAACCTAGTGTTTAATTTGTATATTTAATTTTAATTTATTGTATGTTCATTTACTACTTTCTCTTAATAATAAATGTTAATTTATTATTAGAAAGTATTGAATTCATTATTGTGATTTTGAAGGAAATACACCTTTTGAGTTCGTCTATGTTCAAAATAAAGAATGAAAGAAATGAGAAGATTCAAATTTTTTTCTATTTAAGTTAGGAACTCTCCTGAGACGTGAAAATAAGCTTTTAAATAAAAATTGCCAAAAAATACTAGTACTTTAATGACATACTTTTTTAGTTTTTTTCGATTTTCACAAAACCAGCTTTAAAATTTATAAATCAATTATTTTTTAGATGCTTTTTTTTTTAAACATTCACACTTTTTTCTCATTCACACTCATACACACATTCACACAGTCTTGTCGGCAACTCAGGCCATTTAAGACTTTAGACGATAACCGTTGTAATTAATATAATTATACACGTATATATATTGTGGGTTCAGCCATTTCTATTTAAGCCATCTGGTATCCAAATGGCTTAAATAAAATCATCGGACTGCCTGGGTCCGAACCCGCGACGTTTGGTATAGGAGGTAGGCACACTACCTACTACGCCAGCGGGGCTAGATGCTTTTAAAATGTATATTTTCATTTTTCCCTCACAATTGTTTGAAGCTGACTTTACTCTTGTACTTCTTTGAAGTCCATGGTATATTTTTTTGTTTATAAATTTTACATCTTAAATTCTAATATATTGGCGGAAATATATGACGATACAAAAAACCTGGTGTGACAAGCACAGCACATAACTTTCTTTTACCTCTGGTTGTGTTCTGTGCTGCGGACAGTCACACCAAATTTTTTTGCTGTTACAATGAATGTGAAATAGGGACGAGCATAGGTATTTTTTATAACAGACTTAGAAGGAAAATTTGTATAGTAAGCTTATGATTTTTTTTTTTTTTTTTTTGCTACGAATTATAATTGAATATTTAAATGAACTATTTTTAATTAAGAGAAATGTTTCCCCATTACCTGAATGCCAACATCTTTGATCACTAAGTAAACATCATTAGTTTCGCTTAGTTTCATTTTTAATAAATTATTCATTCGTCAAAAATATATTTTTTTTTTCTGATTCATTAATAATTTACTAGAGTTCTTTAGAGATTAAAGTTCTTATTAAAAGTGAATTTTCTGTTTATGAATTTATTATAAATATTTTTTTTTTTTTTTTTTTGGACTGATATGTGTCCCCCTTGGCTTGTGGACTTTTTTTTTACTTTCTTTTACTTCTGCATCCAACCCAATTCATTGCTTCCAACCCAATTCATTGCTTTGCTGATGACAGTACCCTGCACTCAGTCAGGACTGGTGAAACCTCATCCACTGGTCGTCTGGGGGCTGTGTCGTCGATAAATGATGATCTTGGTCTCTTGGAGGAATGGGGAAACCTCAATCAAGTAAAATTCAATTCCCAAAAAACCCAATGTTGTTTAATTTCTAGACAAAAAAATAGGATTTGCCCTCCCCTTATTTACAGCAATAATAGTCTCGAGTTCAAAGATTCATTTTCTGTTCTGGGAGTGACAGTTACATCTGATCTCTCCTGGAGCAACCACATCTCTTCTGTGGTTAAATCTACCGCAAGGAAATTGGGTTTCCTATTCAAAACGAAGCGTTACTTTTCCTCCCAACAACTCCTAATCCTCTATAAAGCCCAAATTCGGCCGTGTCTTGAATATTGTTCCCACCTTTGGCGAGGGGCGTCAAAAGACGCTCTCTCCTCCTTGGAAGCCATACAGAGGCGTGCAATTAGACTGATAGGTGATTCTACCCTTACTGCATCCCTACAGTCACTAGATCATAGAAGAAGAGTATCTTCACTATCTCTCTTCTACAGGTATTACCATGGTCAATGCTCTGCCGAATTAAAATCAATTATCCCACCCAATGCAACATATTCACGGAACACAAGAGAGGCATCTTCCCAGCATCCCTATGCTGTTCAGATCACGACTAACAGAACAAAACAATTTCATTCTTCCTTTGTCCCCATGACCTCCCGTGATTGGAACAAGCTCCCTGCGTCTATCTTCCCCAAAACCTACAATCTTCAGACTTTCAAGTCTAACCTCAACAGGCATCTTCTCAGTTCCCGCAGTTGAGTTTCCCCTTTATGCTTCTCCTTTTGTTTTTATTTTCTTCCTGGCTGCATGTGACTATTGGCCATTATAGGTCTTCGGACCTTATGCACCCATTACAAAAAAAAAAAAAAAAAAAAAAAAAAAAATATATGTTAATATATAGAAAGAGAAAGTATTTTTTTTATTTTTGCCGTTTGGAGCCCTTCATTGAATATCAAATAGAGACGAGTTGATAACTCAAAAAATCTGGTGTGACTGGTCGCACAGCACACAACCTTCTATAACCGAAGTCTCAACACGACTCGGGTTCGGATCCAGCTTGCCGCAAATAATTCAACCATCCTGCCGAAGTCTCCTCTTAGGGTAGGTAGGGGGATAGCCCTACCGTGGTATCACAAAGGGCCTAATTGGCCTAAAGTGTGTTCCCTCTCTGGGAACGGCCACTTCAACCTAACCTAACCTAATATATAGAGAGAGAAAGTATTTTTTTTATTTTTGCCGTTTGGAGCCCTTCATTGAATATCAAATAGAGACGAGTTGATAACTCAAAAAATCTGGTGTGACTGGTCGCACAGCACACAACCTTCTATAACCTTTGGTAAGAGAAAGTTGGGTTCTGTGCTTGTCACACCAGTAAAATTTATAAACATGGGAAAATATTTATATTTTGTTACCATAGCAACCATTTCTCCTATCTTTCCTTTGAAGTACAAGAGTAAAGTGTGCTTCAAAAGATTTCAATGGCAAAATGAGAATATACATTTTTAAAGAGCGTCTAAAAAATAAATAATTGATTTATGAATTTTAATCAAATTCGTTGGAGCGAATTTTGAGAAAATCAAAAAAAAAAAAAAAAAAATAATAAATAAATAAAAAACTGAACAAGTAAATCAGAAAAGTACTAGTACTCTTTGGACGATTTTATTCAAAAGCTTCGTGTTATTTCTCAGGGGGATGCTTAACTTAATTATAAAATTTCAACCTCCTAGCTCTTTTCGTTCTTGAGATATTATGTTGACACACCCAAAAACAGACCATGACGCGAAAACCACATTTTTGGGTTCAGGGGACTTCCATCAAAACCTCGACATCGAACTTTTGACATTTTGACTCTCTCTATATATATATATTGTTACCCTATAGGCGAATTAGCCACCTTTTATTAATTTAATTAATTATAAAAAAAATAAAATATGAGAATACTATTTGATTAAATATTATGTGATTTCGTATCTAACAAATATTAATTAATAATATCAAATTCATTTCATCTTATTATACAAAAGAATTATTTTGCAATTTTATATTAAATAAATTATAAATTTTGATTAAATTGAAAATTTTGTGCGGCGACGATGACGCGAAAGGGTGCGCGCGCCGCGAAGAGACAAAGGGTGAAACGGCATTGAGAGCCTAGAAGCCGGAGAGACTACATGTCTTGTATTACACTCTCTCTCCAACCCTTTATAATTGATCCCAATTTCTCATCAATTTCTTATCAATTAGTTTACACGTTTAATTTACTCTCAATCAACTACAACAAATTATTTATTTTGTGACGTGTTAAAAAACCACCGAAATTCATATCTTCAAAGAAGAATCACAGTATCAACGACCATTGGTCACTTCACCGCTGGCTGACTTGGACCACCACCGGTAGCAGCAAATGTCTTCGTGGGAGCCACATCAAAGATAAGATTTTCATCGGTTCCCTTTCCCCTCAGTGCAGTGCTTAATAAAAAGCTAGCTTTTGTTTTATAAAAAATAAAAAAAAATATATTCAATAATAAAAATTTTGCATCCAAGCTTGGTATTAAATATAAATAAATATTAAAAATATAAAATCATTAAAATTAATATAAAAATTGAAAACTTTGAACAATCAATACTTTTAATTACACTTTTATTTTAATTAGTATAATTAATAAAACTAAATCATTATTATATATCAAAGAAGCAGATACTCTTAATAATTACAAACATAAAAAAAAAAATATTTCTTTTTTTTGAATAAATTAAAAACACATATTAATCTGAAAAATCTCGACTTTCCTTTGTTTACCCCCACAACTTTAAATTTAAGAGATTCCTTTTCAGCAATTAATATAACAATATATATATATATATTACATATATACATAGGTAAGAGAAAGTAAAAAATTATTTTATTATTCCTTATATACCAAAGTCAACTGTTTTAATGTTAATCCATTATTATTTAAAAAATATTTTCATATGGACCTAGAATAAATATCTCCGGTACAAAATCTTTATTTAATTTAACCATAGTTTTATTGAATATTAAAAAATCACATTCTTCATAACTCTTTTATAGCCGTTCTGTTAATATCGTTCAGATAATTTATTTATTTTTCCCATTTGACAGATAATTGATATGAGCTATATTTTTCCCCCTCAGTCCACAAATCAAATAACTAAATAAACAAAATAGGAAGGACTAAAATAGACATTTCTAATTTCTCCCCATATATCCAATAATATGATATTCATGTCCGTAGAATAACCCAGTTTTTTTTGTATTTTTTTGTCACTTTGTGATATGAATCAAAATAGGAATAGTAAATAATAAATAAAATAAAGGTACTAATCTACTAGTCTGAATAAAACAAAATAAATTTGGTTATAAATATGTATATTTTACCAAATATAAAAATAATCTAAATTTGAATAGAGATTTTTCTAAGAGGGATGAAAGCAAAAAAATTTAATAGAAATATTGATAAAATTATTTTTCAATACTTAGTTCCAGGAAGAAAAATACTAGACATAGAATATATAAAATACTATTTTTAAAAAAAGACTACTCTAAAAGATCAATTCTATTGATGAATGGAGATTTCAATTTTAGGAACTTATAAAATTTTCAGATGACCTATCCAAAGGGAAAAATTTATTCTAGTGAGAGAGAGAAGGTAGTCAATTTCCTTTATAGGCTTCACATCTTCAAAAAAAATTTATTCATAAAAAAGTATTCAATTCGTGAATTTTATTAATTTAATTAACTTAAAAAAATCTGGAAAAGATAAAACTTTTAAATTAGGCTTATATTTTTAAAGTTTAAGAAGTAGTTATACATATTATTTTTATTTATTTAATTTTTACTTTCTCTTACCTCTATACATGTTAATATATATAGAGAGAAAGTATTGGATTCATTTCTCTTGAGGTTCAGGGGTACAGAAACCGTTTCATGCGACAAAAATTTATTTCAAATAAATAGGGTTTTGGTGACTATGAATAACATATTTGATTTTAATAGAGGCTTCGCAATTTTGAAATAGGCTTCAAAATCAAAATTTATTTCAATTGAGTTGGCTATCAATCAATTGAAACAAATAGTGACGAGGTCTAAATGCATCCGATAACGGATTGAAAAAAAATTTTCCGTCTTTAGATCCATTTTAACTCTACCTAAATATATAAATATTTTTAATAAGAATCGAAAAGCCTGATGATGTTATCTAGTATTTTTTATCGGGAACTTCGATTTTGTGATTATTTTTTATAAGTATTTTTAATACTCTCATGCCGGGTTATAAGATTGTAGGTTGTATTTAGCGGTTCGTTAAACGCTAAGTAATTTTGGGTTGCAAGAGCGTATTTAAAGGTTATTGGTTCGTAAAAGATATCTTTAAACTAAAGGTTGAAATTCGGACCTTTAAACTATAAAGAATCCACTGATCTGACTTGTTACTTTCTCTTACCTATGTATATATGTAATATATATATAGAGAGAAAGTATTGGATTCATGTCAAAAATTCGATGTCGAGATTTTGATGGATCTTCACGTTTTGAGGTCCCCTGAATCCAAAAAATCTGGTGTGACTGGCGCACAGCACACAACTTTCTCTTACCCTTCGGTAAGAGAAAGTTGCGCACTGTGCTGGTCACACCAGATTTTTGTGTCGAGATATATTTAGTTTCCGATAGCACCTTAGTTTCAAACTTGCATTTTAAATGTTGACTGCTTCAAATAAACTATGGTTATTTTTCAAAATTTTAATCTCATATTTGGACATTTTATACACAATATAGAATCGTAAATAAATACAAAATTTCATAAGAATTGGAAAAAAAAAATTTTAAATGCCTAAAAAGTTCTAAAGGGGACCCCCTTTTGAATCGAAATTAACATACAAATCCCTATAGGAAATTAACATTGTTCCTATGCGAAGATAAGGTGGAAAGGGAATTTAAAAGAGTAGAGAGAGACGATAATGTTTGCAAGTGAGAGAGAGACATATATGTTTTCTTTGAAACAATTAAAGACACAAATAAATTTAAAAAAAAAGTTGTGTACTGTGCTTGTCACACCAGATTTTTTGTGTCGACATATATTTAGTTCCCGACAGTACGGAACATATGAATTCAAGATGTAAAATTTATAAGTATGGGAAAATATTTATATTTTGTTACCATGGCAACCATTTCTCCTATCTTCCCTATGAAATACAAGAGTAAAGTGGTCTTCAGAAGATTTCAATCGCAAAATGAGAATATACATTTTAAAGAGCATCTAAAAAATAATTGATTTTTGAATTTTTAAAAAAAATCGTTGGAGCAAATTTTGAGAAAATCGAAAAAAACTGAAAAAGTACATCAGTAAAGTACTAGTACTCTTTGGCCGATTTTGATTAAAAGCTTATTTTTCCGGTCCCGGGGGATGTTTAACTTAAATATAAAATTTCAACCTCATAGCTCAATTCCTTCATGCTTAAAATTGAACACACCCACCCACCCACACACCCACCCACCCACCCACCCACAGACAGACCATGTCGCGAAAACCACTTTTTTGGATTCAGGGGACCTCAAAACGTGAAGATCCATCAAAATCTCGACATCGAATTTTTGACATGAAACCAATACTTTCTCTCTATATATATATTACATATATACATAGGTAAGAGAAAGTAAAAAGTGGTTTTCGCGACATGGTCTGTCTGTGGGTGGGTGGGTGTGTGTGTGTGTTCAATTTTAAGGATGAAGGAATTGAGCTACGAGGTTGAAATTTTATATTTAAGTTAAACACCCCCGGGACCGGAAAAATAAGCTTTTAATCAAAATCGGCCAAAGATTACTAGTACTTTACTGATGTACTTTTTCAGTTTTTTTCGATTTTCTCAAAATTTGCTCCAACGATTTTTTTTTTAATTCAAAAATCAATTATTTTTTAGATGCTCTTTCAAATGTATATTCTCATTTTGCAATTGAAATCTTTCTGAAGACCACTTTACTCTTGTATTTCATAGGGAAGATAGGAGAAATGGTTGCCATGGTAACAAAATATAAATATTTTCCCATACTTATAAATTTTACATCTGAATTCATATGTTCCGTACTGTCGGGAACTAAATATATGTCGACACAAAAAATCTGGTGTGACAAGCACAGAACACAACTTTCGATTACCGAAGGTAAGAGAAAGTTGTGTGCTGTGCGCCAGTCACACCAGATTTTTAAAAAAAAAAATTTAGAGCGGCATCAAAAAAAAAAATATTTTTTTAGATTGACCTCGGATATTTTCATTCTCGTTCGAGCTGGATACCTTATATTTACATCTATATAATTGTGTATTACGATGGTCTTTGGGTTTCTTCGTTTTTATTCAGATCACATATACACCCGGTGATGTTCATATATAAATATCGATGTTCGGCCTTTCTCGGGTTCCTTCGTCTTCATTCGGTTCTCATATACACCTGACTTCCATGCATTTATGATTAATCCCCAACTTGTCCAGACCAGTTAATTCCTCAAACTTCCAACTCATCACCTACCTGTCAGGACCTTTAGTAGTGAGTTGTCTGTCTTTAGTGTAAGTTCAATCCGCGTAGGGCTCCTCCAAAAAAGGCGGTTTCTCCTAAACAACTCGAGCATTTTAGGTAAATCTCATCTCATCTATTAAAATAATATAATATTTAATTATTTTTTAATTCAAATACATGTTATTGAAAGAGAGAGAAAATTTTATTAAATACATACATATGGTAATAGAGAATAGTTTTCAAAAACTAGACATAATAATGCGAATTAGACTTGGAGTCAGGTTATTTGTTTCCACCAGCCAGAGTTCTTAGGTTTGACTCCCAAATGGAGTATTTTCTGAGATTCGGGCCTGATCGGGATAAAAAACTTGATCTCTAGTCCTGCTATCCACTTGCATAAGCACACACAAGATTCCCTGGGAAGATATGCTCTCTTGAAATGAATCCCAGGATCTCTGGTTGTTAGGGACATATGATTATTGTGCAGGAAAAATAATCTGTTTTTACTTTCTCTTACCTCTATATATATGTTAATATATATAGAGAGAAAGTATTGGTTTCATGTCAAAGGTTCGATGTCGAGGTTTTGAGGTCCCCTGAGTCCAAAAAAGGTTTTCGCGACATGGTCTGTCTGTGGGTGGATGTTCAATTTAAAGCATGAAGGAATTGAGCTAGGAGGTTGAAATTTTATATTTAAGTTAGACCTTCCCCTGAAGCATGAAAATAAGCTTTTAATCAAAATCGGCCAAAAAGTACTAGTACTTTACTGATGTAGTTTTTCAGTTTTTTTCGATTATCTCAAAATTCGCTCCAACGATTTTGATTAAAATTCTAAACTCAATTATATTTTAGATTCTCTTTAAAATTTACATTCTCATTTTGCCATTGAAATCTTATGAAGACCACTTTACTCTTATACTCCATAGGAAAAATAGGTGAAATGGTTGCTATAGTAACAAAATATAAACATTCTCCCAAGTTTATAAATTTTACATCTTGAATTCTAATATATCGGCGGAAACTAAATATATCTCGACACGAAACAGCAGATTTTTTTCCCATCGTTATGGTTATCAAATTTCCTCTCTATATTCAATTTTACCGAACAATATATACAATTATTAAAATACCTTTTAATATTTTTATCAATATTCAACAGCTTCTGATTGTTCAATTTCTCTGCTATCAATGCAACAATTCGTGCATTATGCATTGGCATTTCAATGGCAACAGTTGCATACCACCACAAGTAGACAATTGACCCGTAGAATGAATCGATTGTATGCACAAAGCTCCCCATTCCGTCATTCTTCAATGCGATATAATCAATCAATTAGATTAAATAATGGCGATATTAAATTGACTTGCCTGCCTGTCTGCTGTTTGTTCTTCTTGCCTCTTTTTTTTCTTCTTCTATCTAAAAAGAATCGTAACAGTAACGTTTCTTCTGGTTTTATTTTAATGTTATTTTTTATCTCCACCTTAATGTTTATTGGAAGGATTGAGTCTATTTGATCTGATCGAAACCTCTCTTTTATATCTCTTCCAAATGACCAAATTTTTTTGCTCCTTTCTTTCTATATAATAACATTAAATAAAAGAGGATTGGATAGTATTTGCGGTGTCGATTCGATACTTTTTTTTTTTCTTTGTTACTATGTTATTTTATAGTTAAACGACATGCAATCATCTTTTATTTATTATTATTCATTCATCAACTAATAAATTTTTTTAAATATTTGCGTACATTAATCGAAAAACAAATTTGATTTGCAATTTCAATTCATATTTATATATTTTTAAATTCAGACCAAAGCTGACGTTTTGGACCCATATGTGACCATCTTCAGAGCTATAATACATGGAATATAATTAATAAGTTTTTTTTTTTTTTGTAAATTAATTTTTTAGAATATTTTATTTACAAAAATTATATAAATTTAATATATTTATACATATATTATAAATAATTTTTGTAAAAAGTAATTTATAAAAATAACTAATTGATGTTATATTTTTTTATATCCGCTTGTATTATATGTAGGCCTACATGGGTGTAGCTATGGGAGTGCCGGGGGCCTGCCCCCCCCCCCCAGAAGGCTCGTGCCCCCCCCCCCCCAAAAAAAAGCTCCTTAAACCAAGAAAAATTGAGAAAATATAGGGCTTTCCAGTCCCACCGGAGGATAGCTGGCCCCATGCCTCCCCCCAGCCAAATTATCTAGTTTCGCCCATGTATATGTGTGAAGATGGCCTTCATTTGACCAAAACGTCAGCTCTGGCTTGAGTTTAATTAATAATAATAAAACAAATAATCATAACTGAGAGACCTACGTTAATTTATTTCGAAATTTTTAAGCCTATCTGATGTTTACAAATATTTTCTTTCTCAAGTCCATATGAAAATTTTATAAAACTAGTTAATGGTCATTCATATTCTTTTTTTTAATTTAATTTAAGCTTTTTTATAAATTCGAAATTTGATTATCTGTATGTAAGTGGGGTTGTTAGAAAACCATCCCCCCTAATGATGTTTTCGTTTCTTCTATAGCTACATTTTCAACTTAAAATATCCTAAAATTAGTGGAATAGTCTTTTGCCCATTTTGTCCTCTCTCCCCCCCCCCCCCCCCACTTCCCATATACATAAGCTCGCGTGACGTAAACAAACAACTTTTTGTTATCTCTCTCAACTTTGATTGCACAAACTTAAATCTCCCTGGGCCGTATCACACTCATCTCTTGTTCTAGAGATCAGGGAATTGGTTTTCAATTAATTTAAATAAATAGAGACGGTCTAAATGTCCTCCGATGCCGAAAAAAGACCTTAAATAAATAAAATAAAAATATATACGTATATAAAAATTTAAAAATTAACTTAAAAAAACACTACGTTAAAAGTTTCTTCATCAGAAGTGTTTTTACAACTTGTAATTCTGATGAAATAGTATTATAAGTCTGAAACTTATAACCTAGTATCTTTATTCTAATTTTTATATTTCCATATATATAAGTGCTTTTTATTTTATTTTTATTTAAAATCTTCGGCATAGGATGACATTTAGACCTCGTTCCAATTTTTCTATATCCAATTCAATATAATTGAGAAAAATTTTCAACGATTGAAACGGGAAGCGAACCTATGCCCCTAGGGGCACAGTAAAGTTTCCAATAAAGCCTGCGGTTGATAGTTTATATTTAGTACTTAAATCGTCCATCCCATTAATTTTTTATAAACCAAATTTTTCATTACTCCCCCCCCCCTCTCCCTCCAAAAAAGAACTCATTTAATTTTGATTTTTTTTTTCTACACTTATTCAATTTCACGAGTGATTTGAGCTATAAAACAAGAGCTGAGGTGTCTTTTAGTAGCAGCATCTGGACCATCTGCACCTTTTCTTGCACCTGTCGCATCAAGTTATTGCTTTTCCCTTCTCGTTTGAAACTTTCTCAACCCTTCCACTAACAAACAAGTTCTCTTGTTAAACATGTTGATAGCTCTAGAGATTTAACGTTCAGGCAATAACAACACCAAGTTTACTCTATTTCTTCGCTTTCGATTACAGAAAACACATCGACTGAATATAACACAATTTATTTAAAAAAAAAAAAAAAAATACTTTTTTTACAATGATTAGAATCCAAGTTTGATATTGATTTTTTTTTTTATATGAAATTTTATTACATTTTTTTTTTTATAGATCTAGAAACAGATATTGCATTTCATAGCTGTGAGGCATGATTATTATTTAGAGTTTCCTCAGGTGTTGTTTTTTTTTTCATTATACACGTATTAGTGTCGGTTAAAATTATTTCATTTTCAAATTCTGAGATATCTTCTATAAACATTAAGGGGCAACGGGAACGAAGTGGTTATGTATGTTTTTCCCGATAAAATGGCGTAGTGTGTCATAAAAAGCATGCCCAAAAATCAAGTAGGGCTAATTCAAAAATTTGCCAAGAGATGTCAGAATGGTAGCTAATAATATTTAATGCATTTGGTTGATTTTCATTGATCTTTTAACAATAAATACTTTATAAATGTTATTATATATTATGTATCTTTTATAAAAGCATAAAAATATATAAATATAGATCAGATATAGGCTAATACTACCGTATATAGTCTGTTAGACTAGCCTGCCATCTATTGCAAGAATGCTGAACTAATTTGACAGTTGGTTTTTAAATAAATCATCATAAGCTTATTTTAAAAATTTCTTAAATAATATGTGATTAATAATAACAATAAATTCATTTTTAAATTAAAAAAAATTAAAGATTATTGGGACAGATTGTTTTTTTGTATTTGCTTGATAACAAAAAAATTAATTACGATAATTTTTTAATAAGTCATTAAAAAAATTATAGCTCGATGTCCCAATACCGGTAATCTCTTATGAATTTAATTCATTTAAAAAAAAAACGCATAGAAAAATTCCTTATAATAGTCTAGTTTTTTTAAGTACGTTTAGACCCCCCTTAAATCTTTATCTGGATCATTCAGATTATTAATGCTGATTTATACTCCCTCGCCTTCCCTATTAATTTTTTTAAAGGAAGTAAGAAGTTACTCTTTCGGGCCAATTATATTTATTGAAAACATCTTCAGACTCTTATAATAAAAGTTTAAAAAAAAATATTTTTCATGTGGCATAAGATTCTAATTCGGATTTTTTATAGCATCTTATGCCACATGAAAAACATTTATTTTCTTTTCCTTATAAAAAATTTTTTCCTAACTTTTTACACAAACCTACTGGCCAAATTACTCTCTTGTCCATTTTATGATTTGCCAGCAACCACCTTTCACATCATCATCTTTAAGGGTCTAAACGTACTTGAAAAAATAACTAGATTATTATAAGGAATTTTTCATTGCGGGTTTTTTAAATGAATTATATTCATAAGGGATTATTGGGACAGAAAATTATAATTTTTTTAATGACTTATTAAAAAATTAAGGAAATTAATTTTTTTGTTATCAAGTAAATATCACAATCTGACCCAATAATCTTAAATTTTTTTGCAAATTTAAAAATGAATTTATCGTTATTTTTAATCACATATTAATTAAGAAAATTTTAAAATAAGATTAACAGATATATTTAAAAATTATGTGTCAAATAGTTCAGCACTCTTTGCAAATGATGTCAGGCTAGTCTAACAGCCGTTATTCTATGCATTAAATGTTATTAGCTACCATTCTGACATCTCTTCGCCAAATTTTCGTAATAGGTGTTTTTTTGTTTTTTTTTTTTTTTTTTTTCTTACTTTTGAAGACACTCAACGCCCTCTTCTCGGGAAAAACATGTGTAACATCTACCTCCTGAACCCCCTTAACATTCTTTGAATGATTTTGTACAAAGGGTTTCGTGTTACGTGCCAGGGGAGTAGGACCTACCTAAATTAAATTCCACCTCCTAGCTCCTTTTGATCTTGAGATATTTTGTCTCCCAGGAGATCCATTTTGCGGGACTCGCTTTTTTGGACTCAGGAGGCCTCAAAGCTTGTATTTTAATCAAATTTGAACCAAAAGGGCCAAATTACTCATGTTTGATAAAAGCAAATGTTTAGTATAAACAAATTTCGTCGAAATTTCATTCAAATGCTTTTAAGCTCTCTAATAAGCGAAGATAGGGTTTTAATAAAAAATTGGCAACCTTAACTATTATATTTTGTTAAATACCAGTAGACCCTATATTTCTATCAGTTAATAAAAAAATTCATATTTACCTAGTATATTATTCAGTTCAATTTCATCCTTGAATTCCCAATTCATTCCAACTCATTTATTTTCAAAGCAAAATATTTATATTAAGGGAATAAATTAGATTTCAAGAAATGCTTTTATTTTCCTTTTTTTTTGAATATCATATTAACTTTTTTCAATATGTATATTTTTTGAAGGAATCAAAAAGAATCTCTTCATATTCAATATAGCACTCAATGATTCATTCGGGGTATAGATATTGAATTGATAAAGATTTTAACAAAAACACCAAAGAAATCAAAACAGAAAGTGATTTTAAAATAAATATAGAAATTATCCCCGTTGAGGTGAGAGTTTTCTTTGATTTTTTTTTTACTTTCTCTTACCTATATACGTATATTAATAATAATAATTATGTCGGAAATCTATGTTGATGGAAATACAAGTTTAAAAAGTCGGTGCTCCCAAAATATTATTTCTGTCTGTCTATGTGAAAAAAGTCAAGAACAAAAAGAGCTACGAAGTTGAAATTTAATAATTAAACTTTTGAATAAAATTGTCCAATGAGTACTAGTACTTTACCGAAGTACTTTTTAAAAAAATTTTTCTATTTTCGAAAAAATTCACTCTAAAGATCTTAATTAAAATTCATAAATGAATTATTTTTTTAGATACCTCTTTAAAATGCATATTCTCATTTTACCCTAAAAAAAGACCACTTTACATATGAAAGAATAGAAAAATGGTTGCCATAGAAACAAAATCATATGAATATATTTCTCTGATGATAAATTTTACCTCTTGAATTTTAATATCCTAGTAATCAAATATATCCCAAGTGAGGCGATATATATTGATATAAAAAATCTTGTGTGATACATCATACAACTTTCGAATACTGAAGCTATGAGAAAGTTGTGTGCTGTCAGTCACACCAGATTTTTTATTCTAACTAATACATTTTTAATTTTGTTCCTTTTTGAAATGTGTTCAGATTAGGGGTTTATATAATAATCTGTATAACAATATAATAATAAAAATAATATTTGTTACCTGGACGAAGTAGTTGTATTGGAAAAAAGTGGTCTGGGGGGGGGGGGGGGGGGGGGGGGGAATGGTCCATGGTGGATAGAGTCTGCGAGTCCCTGGGGACCTTGATCGATTCCCTGATGCCCCCTCTGCACCGTCCGGGTTGCGCACCGGACCCCCTTAACCACCCATCTCCTCACACTCGCTCATCTCGCTCTAGATACCTGCAACAACACAAATCATCTTGCCTTTACAACACATACTGAGTAATCAGTACTTTAGAGATCCGAAATTTTCTAGTAGCAAAATAATTTTTTTTTTTAATAATTATTGCTTTACAAAAAGAAAAAATTTTTTCATTTATTTTTTTTGTTTTTTTTTTTTCCTCCATCGAAGGCCATTTAGACCCGGTTTCTATTTATTTCAATTAATTGAAGCTGAATTCAATTGAAATAATTTTTTTCACAATTTTCTT
>JAKCPI010008365.1:0-12251 GCA_023213315.1 Euborellia annulipes
CTGTCTTTGTGGCTGGAAGTATTGTTGAAGTGGAGTCAAAAAAACTTCAGGACTTTTGGCAGTCAAATGTCTTGAAGTTGTTTTTTTTTTTTTTTTAATTTTCATTTTAGGTCCTTTGGCAACATATATTTTTAAAATTATCCCTAAAATTAATAAATAACAACAAAACAATCAAAAGACATTACATAGCTAAAGATAAAACAAATCTGGTGTGCCTGGTCGCACAGCACACAAGCTTCAAACATTTTTAAGGGCAAAATTAGAATATACATTTTAAAGAGCATCTAAAAAATAATTGATTTTTTGAATTTTAATCAAAATCGTTAAAACGAATTTTTGAGAAAATCAAAAAAAAATAAAAAAAAACTGAAAAAGTAAGGTACTAATACTCTTTGAAAAGCTTCGTGTCACGTCCCAGGGAGGTGCCTAACTTAAATATAAAATGTCAACCTCGTAGCTGTTTCCGATCTTGAGATATTTTGTTCACAAACACACAGACAGACCATGTCGCGAAAACCACTTTTTTGGATTCAGGATACCTCAAAACGTGTATATCCATCAAAATCTCGACATTGAATTTTTGACATTAATCTAATACTTTCTATATATATATATACTAGTCGCAAAGCCCGCCTTCGGCGGGCTTTTCCCTAGCCAGGGGGCTGCGCCCCTGGACCCCTTGCTCGCCTTCGGCGAGCAAGTTTATTCCCAATTCGGGATATTTCTTGTTGCAATGCAAGTGTTAAGATGTTAAGGAAGGATCTTATATTCAAGCGAGGCGAGGGTACCGATTGGGAACAGCACAAAAGGGTCTGTTTATGACTGTTTAAAGGGTCAGTCACCTGAGTCCTCTCTTCGTTTTTCAACTGCTGCGTAGCCCCACCCCAGCCCATGATCAGGTAGGAAGCTGGTTCACGGAGCATCTACCTGCCTCTCAAATTTCTAGCCAACTTGTTGATTTTGTGTTCCCATATTGAAGAAATTTGATTATAATTAATTTTTCCAAAACATTTTAAAAGATTCAAATTATTACTGCATTCTCCTGTCCCTTGTACTATATGTGTACTTAATTTCAAATGGATTCATTGTAAATTGTGGATTTCTATAGAACATATACATACATATTTACATACATACATACATTTTTCCCATTTCATTTTTTTATATATAGATATAGAGGAAAAAGAAAGTAAAACAAAATCAAAGTTTTGATTAACTCAAGAAGATTTTTTTTTTGTAAGTAGTTCTTCAAATCTTTTATGAAAAAATATCTTCAAAGCTTCAATATTAACTTATTATTAGGGACTTTGATTCTGTTCCCTAGGGAGTAAAAAGAAATTGATAAGAAGAAGTTTTTATAATAAATTCGTTTGAGAATTTCATTTGCCAATAGATATAATAAAATTAGTCTGAAGAGAGCCACATTCAAATGAGATGCACCTTGTTCTATATTTCATAGCAATAACATCATCAGCAACAACAACAAAGTGGTCTAAAAAAAATGCGATTTAAATAAAATTTGGATAAATAATATTTTTATAGAGGTTTTTTTGTCGTTACAACTTTTGTACATTTTTGTAATGGAAACTAGTTTTGGGGATAATAGCCCCACCCGAGGCAAATTTATTTATACAAAAAAAAGACCTTCTAATTGCTAATCTCCATCTATCTCCATTTTTATTGTGTCTATTTATAAGGCTTGGGGCAAGAACCGAGCCAGCCGATGCGATATTAAATGCGGATTAGCCAAATTGACAACAACAGGGGAATAAAATGGGTAATGGATGAGCCAAGCTGGCCGGCTTAGGGAAGGGAATGAACGACACACGGGCGCCTGGGGTAGAATAAGAAAAGAATAATCAATCGATAAAAATTTAGAATCTATAAAATAGGGTAGGTGAAAAAAAAAAAAAATGAGCATCCAAAGTCTCTCATTTATAAAAGTTTTAACAGTCAAATTTCAACAGTCAAAGTTAAATTTAACAGTCAACAATATAAAGTGTATTTTTTTTGTTTGTGTTCGCATCCTGGGCGTGTTGAATTTTTTTTAATTATTAAAACCCTTTTTATTAAAAATATTTATTTAATATAGCGATTACAGCTGTTAAATTTATAATTTTGAGATGAAGACAAGCCGAGTTCAAACCCAACTAATGGCAAAAAATTGTCCAACTCGATTTTCTAAGGAAGGAAACGAAAAACCACCTCAATATTATTAATATTACTATTCTATGTTTGAGGAGGCAGAGTGGCTGGGCCGGCTAAGCTGTGGATTAAGGAGACCGAGGTTTCAACACGGCTCGGGTTCGAATCCAGCATGCCGAAAATAATTCAAACATTTGCCAAAGTCTCTTCTACGGTAGGAAAGTGGGAGAAAATCTCACCTCTCAGGCAGCAATTCGGTGTCTCCTAAGTGCGTTAAAAATGAGGATTACTGCCTCACAAAATCTATCCATCATATTCTATGTTTACTTGTATTTTTTTTTCTGGTGTTATGAGCAGAATGTAGCACTGGGAGAGAAGAATTGTTTAATTAAAACACAGTTCTTCAGAGACTTGTTCAGGTAAATTCTTTTCATTTCGAAAGCCTTCATCAGAACCTTTTATTATTAATATTCCCATATTCCTAATTGTAACTACGAGTGAAGAAAGAAAGAAATCCTCCAGTACGACCTGGAATGGAATATTGAATCCCTTCAAATAACTTTACGAGGAAGTGAGTTGCTGTGGCGTCTATCCTAAGGAAGAAGATTCCCTCTCAGTGATGCATACTTCGAAAGGAGTAGGCTACACCCCCTGAGGAAGTCCGTCCAAGAAGAGGATTAAAGGAACCAGGTGGAACAGAATTAGTTCATTAGCTAAAAATATTAACGCAGGAGGAACTAGTTAGATATAGAAAATGATGTAACTTCATAGGCTGCCGGGTAGGTGGCTACGGCCAGAATCCGGTTGGGTTTGAGGCAGGCCGCGAGGGGGGGGGGACAAAATCAAGGGTGCGACACGGAGGAGAAAAAAAGGATATTTAAAAGATCACTGTCAATAAATAAACCAAATAATACTACATATAACAAAAATACTTTTGGTATGTGTGTCTGCGTACACGAAAGCATCTAGAGTAAATAAACGGAGATCCCGGTTTGAAATTCAAATAATAATAATTAATCTAAATTTTGAAACTTAGTACCTCAATAGGGAAATAAAAAAAAATGAATTACAATTTTTTTTTTTTTTCCAAAGTTAAAACCGAATATTTAATGAAAAAACAAACTGATAAATGGATGATTAACGTAACGTTCAGGTCAAGCAGATGTTTTTTTTCCATAGATTAACATTAAGGAAAAAAAAAACGAATATAAAAAAGATTGGGATGGTAATTTGTTGGGTAGTGGTAATCTCCTCTGTCCGACTGAATGCATAAGCAAGAGCAGCAGGTTGTATGCAAGACAGACAGACAGACGGACGGGCAGACGGACGGGCGGAGGGATAATCCCCTGATTAAGGCTCTCTGGACATGGCAACTCACTTGACCCTTCTCCTCTCCCTCCTCTTGCTTCTCTTAAGATTAACTCACAAAATGTGTATAAATATAAATGAAGATAATATTCTTTTTTTTTTTTGAATAATTAATGGGAATCTAAAATCAAAAATCTTGACAACTCTTAAATCCTAATTATCCTTTCTTTTTATATATATATATATATATATATATATATATAAAAAGAAATATTATATATATATATATATAATATATGCTAAATATTAATGACAGTTTTAAATTTCATTATTCGATTAAATGTTTGCAACATAATTGTGACACTTGATATACAGTACTTGCTTCTATTTATTTCAAGTTATTTTTTTGTAATTTTTTTTTTTAATAACTTTTTACTGTCTCTTACCTCTATATGTATGTTAATATATATAGAGAGAAAGTATTGGATTCATGTCAAAAATTCGATGTCGAGATTTTGATGGATTTTTACGTTTTGAGGTCCCCTGGATCCAAAAAAGTGGTTTTGCGACATGGTCTGTCTGGTGGAAGAGTCCCTCCCAGTGAAATTAATTATATTATTTAATTGTTTTTAGCCCTCGCGGCTTGGTGTAGAGGTTAGCGTGCTAACCTCGTATACCAAGCGTCGCGGGTTCGGACCCCAGGCAGTCCGATGATTTTATTTAAGCCAATTGGATACCAAATGGCTTAAATAAGAATGCCTGGACCCCCAATATGTGTATATTATCAATAACGAATATCGTTAAAGTCTTATATGGCCTGAGTTCCGAAAAGACCGTGTGAGTGTGAATAGAGAAAAAAGTGTGAATGTTTAAAAAAAAAAAATTGTTTTTAATTAAAAAAAATCTGTAATGCAAAGAAAAGAGGACCAATAAATGGGTCACATCAGGTTCCCTGCGGGAATTGGTTTGATGTTCACCGAATAATAATAATAATAATAATCTGTGTGTCTGTGTGTGAACAAAATATCTCAAGAACGAAAAGAGCTAGGAGGTTGAAATTTTATATTTAAGTTAAGCGGGGTGGGACGTGACACGAAGCTTTTGAACAAAATCGACCAAAGAGTACTAGTACTTTACTGATGTACTTTTTCAGGATTTTTTTTTTTCGATTTTCTAAAAATTCGCTTCAACAATTTTGTTTAAAATTCAAAAATCAATTATTTTTAGATGCTCTTTAAAATGTATATTCCCATTTTGCCATTGAAATGATCTGAAGACCACTTTATTCTTGTACCAAGAAAATTTTATAAACATAAAAATAGGAAAGAGGAATTTCTCCTATGATTGTAAAATATAAATATTTTCCCCATACTTATACATTTTACAACTTGAATTCAAATGTATCCTACTGTCGGAAACTAAACATATATCAACACAAAAAATCTAGTGCGACCAGTCACACCAGATTTTTTTCTTTTTTTAGAAAATTCAGTGGATCGTAAATTAATAATTAATATTTACGATAATTTTTTTTTTAACAATAAAACAAGTTCAAATAATTTTTGACCTGATTTAGTAAATCTAAACAAGTATTTTTACTTATCCACTTATTTACTAGTTTAATTCATGACATAGATTAACTGTTATAATTTCAAATCATGAAATGCTTTTAAATAATTATTTATTTTATTTTAACCTAAAGAAATAGGAATTCTCTTTTGAAAGGCTTAATTCCGCCGACCCCTAATCATTCACCGGTGGTCGTTCAATTAAGCGTCCAAATAGTTAAATATTTATTTATTTATTTATATTAATCTTTTCTTTCCAATACATAAATTGGCTCCTCTCTTTTTCTTTATTTATCGCATCGTTTAATTTTAATTGTCTTTTGGATGTTTATTTCAAATGTTGCTTGTTAATATTTTTGATCTATTTCATCTTCTTTAAATAAATGACATACGAATACGAAATGATAACGAATAATAAATAAATAATATTTTAATTGATATTCTAAATCCTAGACTTCTTAGGGGGGTTCAGGAGCGACGTCTAAACGTACTTTAAAAAAAACTACTCTTATAAGGAATTTTTCAATGCAGTTTTTTTTAAATGAATTAAATTCATAAGAGATTATTGGGACATCGAGCTATAATTTTTTTAATGACTTATTAAAAAATTATCGTAATTAATTTTTTTGTCATCAAGCAAATACAAAAACTGGGGTGGGTGGCGCGCACACTCTCCCTTCCCTTGGGTATTGGGGGGTAGGCTTGTCTCCTTGTTTGGGTGGGATTTTTGGTCCCCGCAGGGGTTTTTTTATTCATGTGAATTTTTTGGTGGGGGAAATTTTTCGCCCCCCCAAAAGGGGGGGGGTTAGGGGAGTTTTGGATTTTAAAAGGGGGCGGGCCCGGGGGGGGAAAAACAAATCTGTCCAAATAATCTTTATTTTTTTTTTAAAATTAAAAATGAATTTATTGTTATTATTAATCACATATTAATTAAGAAATTTTTAAAATAAGCTTAGATGATTTATTTAAAAACCAAATGTCAAATTAGTTCAGCATTCTTGCAATAGATGGCAGGTTAGTCTAACAGACGATATAGTATTATCCTATATCTGGCCTATATTTATATATTTTTATGCTTTTATAAATGATGCATAATATATAAAAACATTTATAAAGTATTTATTGTTAAAAGAAAATGAAAATCAACCAAATGCATTAAATATTATTAGCTATTGTTCTGACATCTCTTGGCAAATGTTTGAATTACTTGATTTTTGGGCATACTTTTTATGACACACAACGCCATCTTATCGGGAAAAACATGCGTAACACCTTCCCTCCCGTTCCCCCCCTTAATAACAGCCACCAAGTTAAGCAACGCTAAGTAGTGCTGAAAATTAAAATAGGTGGCCCTGACAAACAATTAAATTAAGTAATAAAAAAAACTAATATACAATAATTATATATTGAATTTATTTAATTGTATTATTTTTTTTTTGTTTCAGGTGAGGAAATTTATTCTTCGTATTATTATTTAAGGTAGGATTTATTCTTATTTATAGAATAAATAGATATAACTTGTAAGCATAAGTATTTGGCAAAAATAGTAACTGCAGTTACTATTTTGCCAATCTCTATTTATCTATCTATTTAACATATATCAGAAAAAAATTACGTTATTTATTTATTTAGTTCTATAATAGACTTTAAAGATAAACAAATCACTTTATCAGACGGTAGATAATTTATTATCTAATAAATAAATAATTTATTACCAATCACGTAAATCGCAAATGATGTAAATAACCAATTATTTGATCTTGATCTTTTTAATTACGCAACTCTCTATCTATCTTTATTAATTAATTTTACAATCTAAATGAATTAATGGATATTTATTGAATTTCTTATTTATTACATAAATAAATAATAAATCAATTGTTTGGGAAGAAAGATTTTGGTGAATACCCTCCTCCCCCCCCCTCTCAGTGATCGAGAGGTTTGAAATTTTGATAAATGTCTATATTCATGAGCTTAAAGCCAAGAGACACGGGTTCGGATCTCAGGCAGTTCGATGAAAAGTTATTTAAATCTTTTGGATACCAAATGGTTTAAATAAATGTGCCTGGACCCCTCAATATATTGTATTTAAATAATTACTTAACGTTAAAGTCTATATGGCCTAAGATGCTGAAAATAATTTAAATATAAAGAGAAATTTCTCCTCTCCCCCCACCAATCCTGAAATAAGATTTAATTATATTAATAAATAATTGCACGAAGCATTTATTGCAAATTATTTATTCGAATTTACAAATTTCAAAAGATTATTTTAATTTTTAAAATTTAATCTTTATCACACACACACATCTGTTTTAAACATGGAAGTAATTACATTTGAAATAAATAGAATGACAAGTTAGTGACGTCACAGGCGCCAAGATATCTTTTTTTTTCAATCTAATTGTAATTTATTATAATGCCAACTATTATTAATATTCTTAAAAGATAACAAATCAGTGTTGATAGGAAAAACGTAAGATTCATAGTAATTTAAACTTATAAAATAAAAATTAATTATCTATTTCAAAATGGATATTTAGACTAAAAGTTTCCCATTCATACCGGGATTCCCGTTTAGTTATCCAAGGTGCTTTGGTGCACGAAGCCAACAGGCCCCTGGTCGTAGGCATCCCGTGAAGTTACATCTTATTACTTTCTCTTACTTATATGTATATGTTATTATACATATAAATATAGTATGAAAGTATTGGATTCATGTCAAAAATTCGATGTCAAGATTTTGATGGATATACACGTTTTGAGGCCCCTGAATCCAAAAAAAGTGGTTTTTGCAACATGGTCTGTCTGTGTGACCGTGTGTCTGTCTAGGTTCAATTTAAAGCATGAAGGAATTGAGGTAGGAGGTTGAAATTTTATATTTAATTTAGGCACTCCCCTAGGGCGTGAAAATAAGATTTTAATCAAAATCGGCAAAAGAGTACTAGTACTTTACTGATGTACTTTTTCAGTGTTTTTTTCGCTTTTCTCAAATTTCGCCCCCAACGATTTTGATTAAAATTCAAAAATCAATTATTTTTTTAGATCCTTTTTCAAATATATATTCTCATTTTGTCATTAAAATCTTCTGAAGACTACTTTACTCTTGTACTCCATAGAAAAGATAGGAGAAATGGTTGCCATGCAAACTTGAATTCTAATATATCGGCGGAAACTAAATATATGACGACACGAAAAATCTGGTGTGGCAAGCAAATAACACAACTTTCAATACCGAGGGTAAAAAGAGAAAGATGTGTGCTGTGCGACAGTCACACCAGATTTTTCTTGTAGAAGTTTGTATTAATTTCTTTAATTAAATTTTTACAAAATCTCTTTTCAAGTTGTTTCTTTTCTATATTATTATATATATATTTGAAAGTATACGTATATACTGTATCTATAATAGGGAAAACTTAGAGGTAAAAAATGAACCAACTCCTTCCTAGTAGGCGTGTGGGGATTGCAGTGCAGGCAAACGGCGCCAGGCTAATTAAAGTAACTTTTTGGTGTGGGTGGTGGCTCCATTCTAATGGAGAGGGATCATCTACTGGCCAAGGCCTCTTGCTCACTGTACCATTCACATGCCGAGTGAGAGAGAAGGCAAATAACAAACAATCTAGCAAATTAATGGCTTTAATTAAATTCATGGTTATAAACAAATTCCAAAGGATGCCATAAATGGTCCAATTTTTCTTTTTTTTTATATTTTGAACTAATTTATGAAATAATATTTCTAATAAACTTCTAATTTTTACTTTCTCTTACCTCTCTATATGTTAATATATATAGAGAGAAAGTGATTGGATTCATGTCAAAAATTCGATGTCGAGATTTTGATGGATATACACGTTTAAGGTCCCCTGAATCCAAAAAAGTGGTTTTTCACGACATGGTCTGTCTGAACAAAATAATCTCAGAGAACGAAGAGCTAGAAGGTTTGAAATTCCTTATATTTAAGTTAGGTACACCTATGGCACGTGACATTTGAAGCATTTGAATATAAATCGGCAAAACAAAGAGTACTAGTACTTTACTGATGCACTTTTTCAGTTTCCTTTTCTTTTCTCAAAATTCGCTCAAACGATTTTGATTAAAATTCTCTCTCAGGGGCCCACAACGTAATGGGTACGTGGATAGTGACCACGAGCTGCCCAAACTGGGACGTGGGCAGTTCTTCAGTTCTTTGTATGTCTGTCTCTTGACCTTCCTCTTTTCAACAGGCGTCAGACCGTGCGACAGGCCGGCCTGTCCTATTTCTTCCGGTTGCAAAAACAGCAAGTAGGGTTGTAGGTGAAAGAAAAAGTCCGCCGACCTTTTGTAAAGGCTTTGGGGCATCACTTCCCCTCATTCTTGAATAAGTCACTGCGGTTTAAATTCAAAACATTCATGTTTCACAAAAACTGTTCTATTGTATATTAGTCAAATAAAATCGATTATTAAACCCTTTAGTGAAAGAATAAATATTTGTTCTTGGAGAAGTTTACTTCTTGGGAGAATGAATAAAGACTGGTCCCAATCTTAAATCGATTAATCAGACGATACATTAGTATCTCTTAAAGTAGTAATAAAAAATAGTATTTTTTTTTACTATAGACTATTATTTATTCCTTTTCCTCTTTATTAGATTAAAAATTCATTTTAGAATCTAAATTATAAAACACTTGAATGTGACATTTTCATTTTAAATTTAAAAATCAGGTGTGACTGGTAGCACATCACCCAACTTTTTCTCACCTTAAGAGACAGTTGTGTTCTGTGCTTGTCACGGCAATTTTTTCGTGTCGATATATATTTAGTTTCCGCCGATATATTTGAATTCCAGATGTAAAATTTATAAGTATGGGAAAATATTTATTTTGTTAACCATGGCAATCATTTCTCCTATCATTCTCTATGAAAGTGACAAGAGTGAAAGTGGCCCTCGGAGGCTTTGGATGTAGAAGAGGTTGTACGTGCTAACCTCATTATACCAAAAACATCGCGGGTTCGAACCCCAGAGCAGTCCGATGATTTTATTTAAGCCATTTGGTATGCAAATGGCTTAAATAGAAATAACCTGGTTTAAAAACCCTAAAGGAGTAATATATATTACATAACGGTTATCGTCAAAGTCTTAAATGGCCTAAGTTTGCCGAAAAAAGACTGTGTGAATGTGAGTATGAATGAGAAAAAAGTGTGAAGTTTTAAAAAAAAAAAAAAAAAAAAGGGTAAAGTGGTCTTTAGAAGTTTTTCGTTGGCAAAATGAGAATATACTTTTTAAAGAGAATCTAAAAAATAATTGATTTATGAATTTTAATCAAAATTGTTGGAGAAGTCTTCAAAACGTGTATATCCATCTAAATCTCGACATCGAATTTTTGACAGCTGAACCCATTACTTTCTATATATTTCATATAAACAGTAGGTAAGAGAGAAAAAAAAGTAAAAAATAAAATTAAAAACTTGGGTTGGCATAATAAATTATTTCTTTTGTAATTAATATTTTTTTTAATTTTAGAAAAGTGCAAAGAGAGTGATATATAATTTTTTTTTTTTTTTTTTTTTTTGAAGTGTGGCGCAAAGCATCATGTTTGTTCTGAGTGCGAGTTCATTTGAAGTTTAGTGCGGATCCAATGACAAACCGCCTCATTTCACGAACATGCTCTCTCTCTTTCTCTGTCTGTCTGCCAATATATGAAAGAATAAATAATAAACAAGGCACCGAAGAGATGGAGATAAAATAATACTCGTAGTTGAAAAATAAAAAGAAATGATGAAACAAGACATCGTTTTCTGAAATATGATCAAAAATAAAGAATTTTCAAGAAAAGTTCTACCTATTATAATAAATTAAAAATGATAATGATATTTTTGGTTCTTACTCACTTATTAAGAGTTTCTAACTTTTTCTCGGTTTAATTAATAACCTAGATGAAAAATCTAATCTCATGAAGAAAACCTCTGATCAAATTGGATTCGCTATCAATCAATTATTATTTGAAATTCCTATCGGGATCCCCGTTTATTTACCCGAGGTGCACGGAGACACACACCTCAAAATCAACTGGCCTCTGGCCGGGTATCAATCAATAAATAGAAATAAAAAGCCCAATGTAGGTTAGCTAAACGGGAGAAATACAAAAAAATATTGATCCCTAAGAATGAAAAAAAGATCCCTTAAACGAATATAAAAATTTTTCTTTGATTTTATGAGATTGAAGGCTCAGCCCTTTGTTAAAACACTTAGAGTTAAAAAAAAATTATTTTTTCACATATAATTTGCTATCTGAGGTATAAAAAAGTTTTGTAAAGTTAGCAATTTAATAAAGGCATCATTTATAAAAATTATTTGTTATTTCTCTTCAGCATCTTAGGCCATGTACCCTTTTTTTAAATTTAATTTAAGGTATTTTTCGGCATCAATTTATTTCAATTGGATTGGTAGCCAATCCTGATGCGAACCCTTGACCCCTAGCAAAAGACTCTGCTCCTGTGCTATGGAACAAGGGCTGTAGAATTTTAACGATTCACATTATTTTTTGAAATTATTAGGGGGTCCAGGCACATTTATCTATTCCATTTGATATTCAAATGATTTAAATAGGGGGGGGGGGGGGGGGGGGGGGGGGGGGGGGGGGGGGGGGAATTCATCGGACGGCCTAAACCCGAGCCCTTTTTTAAATTTCCGGGGCCAGTTTGGCTTGAAAATAGAAAAGTTAAATTCTTTTACCTTTACTATACAGTATGAGAGTAAAAATTATATGGGTAATTAATAAACGATGGCTCACACCTTGTGTTAAAAGGCCAAAAAATATAACAGGTTTTTTTTTGCTTGTCAGAGATTTCTTTACTATAAATGTTGGTTAGTTAGGAGAGAAGATTACATGATGAGTTGTGACCTCGATCCTCAAAGCTTAAGAAGACCACCTCCTCCTACTTTCATTTTATTTTATTTTTCTTACTTATATTTATCTAACAAAAAGACCTTTTATGAGTACCGGTTTGCATATTTGCATAGTATGGTATGCACATGTATCTAATCAATTATAATACTAATTCTAAAACGCCCACGCTCTTTGTATTGTATCTTCTAATTAATAATAATTTCGAAATGTAAATTAGATTGATTTATTTCTATTTTATAAATTTTCTAGTATATATGGTGTGAAAATATGCTCTAGTTGAAACACTATGTATATATGAAAATTTAAAATATAAAAAATAAGCTTTGGCCTAAGGATCAAGAAT
>JAKCPI010008366.1:0-15613 GCA_023213315.1 Euborellia annulipes
GGATTAACCGGAAGTTCGGATTAGCGAGGTTCGGATTACCGGGACTCTACTGTATTTTTTTAAAAACAATGATTTAGACTTTTAACCATACTTATATCAATTACGATATATATCCGGGTCTTAACATATTTATTTATATCATTTATTATTAAATAAATAAATCAGACTCCCTGGGGTCCGAATCCACTCCCCTTTCTTTTAGATTACCAATATTGACATTTGTCAAAACCACTGGGGGGGGAATTTTTGGGGTTATTTCCCAATTATTTTTCCAAATGTTTATTTATTTAAAAAATATTTCAAAATTAAAAAAAAAAAAAAAAACTTCTACATTTATATATTTATTTCCAATTATTTTAAATGTAGCCTATAATATATTATTGTCTTTGACATTACTAACCCCACAGATGTTGTGCTTTTTATTATAATTATTCTATTCTTTTGTAAAATATATATTTTTTTTATGACTTATAAAGGAAAAAAAAGTTGTGTGTGTCTCGCCTAAAACGAATTCTCTCTCTCTCTCTCTCCTTCTCTTCGAAAAACGCAATGAATAATAATTAGAATTTTAAAACTCTTTTGAAATTAAGCCTTTGTTTAGGAATTTTAGTATTCTCTTTTTTTTATTTCTTTGTCAAGTCATTTGAAAAACGGAAATTAAGTGACGGAATAAAATTTAAAAAAAATAAAAAAAAGAAGAAAATAAAGATGTAAAAAGGGAAGGTTAGAATTTTAAAACTAAAAAAATCACTTCACGGTTGTTTAATAAAAAAAAAAATTCTGTCCTTTTTTACTCTTTTTATTTATTTTAGTTATTAATTTTTAGAAACAAATCCAGTAATATTATTTTAAAAAAAATGTGTGGTCTGTTTTTGTGGCTGGAAGTATTGTTGAGGTGGAGTCAAAAAAACTTCAGGACTTTTGGCAGTCAAATGTCTTGAAGTTGTTTTTTTTTTTTAATTTTCATTTTAGGTCCTTTTGGCAACATATGTTTTTAAAATTATCCCCAAAATTAATAAATAACAACAAAACAGTCAAAAGACATTACATAGCTAAAGATAAAAAAATCTGGTGTGCCTGGTCGCACATCACACAAGCTTCAAACATTTTTAAGGGCAAAATTAGAATATACATTTTAAAGAGCATCTAAAAAAGAATTGATTTTTGAATTTTAGTCAAAATCGTTAAAGCGAATTTTGAGAAAATCAAAAAAAAAATAAAAAAAAACTGAGAAGTGACAGTAAGGTACTAGTACATTTGGCCGAGTTTGTTAAAAGCTTCGTGTCACGTCCCATGGGAGGTGCCTAACTTAAATATAAAATGTCAACCTCGTAGCTGTTTTCGTTCTTGAGATATTTTGTTCACAAACACACAGACAGACCATGTCGCGAAAACCACTTTTTTTGGATTCAGGATACCTCAAAACGTGTATATCCTTCAAAATCTCGACATCGAATTGTTGACATTAATCCAATACTTTCTCTCTCTCTCTCTCTCTCTCAATATATATATAGAGGAAAGAGAAAGTAAAAACAAAATCAAAGTTTTGATTAACTCAAGAAGATTTTTTTTTATTAAATGATTCTTCAAATCTTTTATAAAAAAATATCTTCAAAACTCAATATTAACTTATTATTAGGGACTTTGATTCTGTTTTTTACTAAGGCCAGACTATCCTTTTCTTTTAATTATACTTCTAAAAAAAAAAAGTAAAAAGAAATTGATAGAAGAAGTTTTTATAATAAATTCGTTTGAGAATTTCATTTGCCAATAGATATAATAAAATTAGTCTCAAGAGAGCCACATTCAAATGAGATGCACCTTGTTCTATATTTCATAGCAATAACATCATCAGCAACAACAACAAAGTGGTCTAAAAAAAATGCGATTTAAATAAAATTTGGATAAATAATATTTTTATAGAGTTTTTTTGTCGTTACAACTTTTGTACATTTTTGTAATGAAACTAGTTTTGGGGATAATAGCCCCACCCGAGGCAAATTTATTTATACAAAAAAAAAAAGACCTTCTAATTGTAATCTCCATCTATCTCCATTTTTATTGTGTCTATTTATAAGGCTTGAGGCAAGAACCGAGCCAGCCGATGCGATATTAAATGCGGATTAGCCAAATTGACAACAACAGGGGAATAAAATGGGTAATGGATGAGCCAAGCTGGCCGGCTTAGGAGGGAATGAACGACACACGGGCGCCTGGGGTAGAATAAGAAAAGAATAATCAATCGATAAAAATTTAGAATCTATAAAATAGGGTAGGTGGAAAAAAAAAAACAAATGAGCATCCAAAGTCTCTCATTTATAAAAGTTTTAACAGTCAAATTTCAACAATCAATTTCAACAGTCAAAGTTAAATTTAACAGTCAACAATATAAAGTGTATTTTTGTTTGTGTTCGCATCCTGGGCGTGCGGGATTTTTTTATTAAATAAATAAAACCTTTTATTAAATATATTTATTTAATATAGCGATTACAGCTGTTAAATTTATAATTTTGAGATGAAGACAAGCCGAGTTCAAACCCAACTAATGGCAAAAAATTGTCCAACTCGATTTTCTAAGGAAGGAAACGGAAAACAACCTCAATATTATTAATATTACTATTCTATGTTTGAGGAGGCAAGGTGGCTAAGCTGTGGATTAAGGAGACCGAGGTTTCAACACGGCTCGGGTTCGAATCCAGCATGCCGAAAATAATTCAAACATTTGCCAAAGTCTCTTCTACGGTAGGAAAGTGGGAGAAAATCTCACCTCTCAGGCAACAATTCGGTGTCTCCTAAGTGCGTTAAAAATGAGGATTACTGCCTCACAAAATCTATCCATCATATTCTATGTTTACTTGTATTTTTTTTTTCTGGTGTTATGAGCAGAATGTAGCACTGGAGAGAAGAATTGTTTAATTAAAACACAGTTCTTCAGAGACTTGTTCAGGTTTACGAATGGATCCATCTCTTTTCATTTCGAAAGCCTTCATCAGAACCTTTTATTATTAATATTCCCATATTCCTAATTGTAACTACGAGTGAAGAAAGAAAGAAATCCTCCAGTACGACCTGGAATGGAATATTGAATCCCTTCAAATAACTTTACGAGGAAGTGAGTTGCTGTGGCGTCTATCCTAAGGAAGAAGATTCCCTCTCAGTGATGCATACTTCGAAAGGAGTAGGCTGCACCCCCTGAGGAAGTCCGTCCAAGAAGAGGATTTAAGGAACCAGGTGGAACAGAATTAGTTCATTAGCTAAAAATATTAACGCAGGAGGAACTAGTTAGATATAGAAAATGATGTAACTTCATAGGCTGCCGGTAGGTGGCTACGGCCAGAATCCGGTTGGGTTTGAGGCAGGCCGCGAGGGGGGGGGGACAAAATCAAGGGTGCGACACGGAGGAGAAAAAAAAGGATATTTAAAAGATCACTGTCAATAAATAAACCAAATAATACTACATATAACAAAAATACTTTTGGTATGTGTGTCTGCGTACACGAAAGCATCTAGAGTAAATAAACGGAGATCCCGGTTTGAAATTCAAATAATAATAATTAATCTAAATTTTGAAACTTAGTACCTCAATAGGGAAATAAAAAAAAATAATTACAATTTTTTTTTTTTTCCAAAGTTAAAACCGAATATTTAATGAAAAAACAAACTGATAAATGGATGATTAACGTAACGTTCAGGTCAAGCAGATGTTTTTTTTCCATAGATTAACATTAAGGAAAAAAAAAACGAATATAAAAAAGATTGGGATGGTAATTTGTTGGGTAGTGGTAATCTCCTCTGTCCGACTGAATGCATAAGCAAGAGCAGCAGGTTGTATGCAAGACAGACAGACAGACGGACGGACAGACGGACGGGCGGAGGGATAATCCCCTGATTAAGGCTCTCTGGACATGGCAACTCACTTGACCCTTCTCCTCTCCTCCTCTTGCTTCTCTTAAGATTAACTCACAAAATGTGTATAAATATAAATGAAGATAATATTCTTTTTTTTTTTTTGAATAATTAATGGAAATCTAAAATCAAAAATCTTGACAACTCTTAAATCCTAATTATCCTTTCTTTTTTTTTTTTTTATATATATTATATATATATATATGTATATAATATATGCTAAATATTAATGACAGTTTTAAATTTCATTATTCGATTAAATGTTTGCAACATAATTGTGACACTTGATATACAGTACTGGCTTCTATTTATTTCAAGTTATTTTTTGTAAATTTTTTTTTTTAATAACTTTTACTGTCTCTTACCTCTATATGTATGTTAATATATATAGAGAGAAAGTATTGGATTCATGTCAAAAATTCGATGTCGAGATTTTGATGGATTTTTACGTTTTGAGGTCCCCTGGATCCAAAAAAGTGGTTTTTGCGACATGGTCTGTCTGGTGGAAGAGTCCCTCCCAGTGAAATTAATTATATTATTTAATTGTTTTTAGCCCTCGCGGCTTGGTGTAGAGGTTAGCGTGCTAACCTCGTATACCAAGCGTCGCGGGTTCGGACCCCAGGCAGTCCGATGATTTTATTTAAGCCAATTGGATACCAAATGGCTTAAATAAGAATGCCTGGACCCCCAATATGTGTATATTATCAATAACGAATATCGTTAAAGTCTTATATGGCCTGAGTTCCGAAAAGACCGTGTGAGTGTGAATGAGAAAAAAGTGTGAATGTTTAAAAAAAAAAAAAATTGTTTTTAATTAAAAAAAAATCTGTAATGCAAAGAAAAGAGGACCAATAAATGGGTCACATCAGGTTCCCTGCGGGAATTGGTTTGATGTTCACCGAATAATAATAATAATAATCTGTGTGTCTGTGTGTGAACAAAATATCTCAAGAACGAAAAGAGCTAGGAGGTTGAAATTTTATATTTAAGTTAGGCGGGGTGGGACGTGACACGAAGCTTTTGAACAAAATCGACCAAAGAGTACTAGTACTTTACTGATGTACTTTTTCAGTTTTTTTTTTTTTTTTTTTTTTTTTCGATTTTCTAAAAATTCGCTTCAACAATTTTGTTTAAAATTCAAAAATCAATTATTTTTTAGATGCTCTTTAAAATGTATATTCCCATTTTGCCATTGAAATGATCTGAAGACCACTTTACTTTTGTACCAAGAAAATTTTATAAACATAAAAATAGGAAAGAGGAATTTCTCCTATGATTGTAAAATATAAATATTTTCCCATACTTATAAATTTTACAACTTGAATTCAAATGTATCCTACTGTCGGAAACTAAACATATATCAACACAAAAAATCTAGTGCGACCAGTCACACCAGATTTTTTTTCTTTTTTAGAAAATTCAGTGGATCGTAAATTAATAATTAATATTTACGATAATTTTTTTTTAACAATAAAACAAGTTCAAATAATTTTTGACCTGATTTAGTAAATCTAAACAAGTATTTTTACTTATCCACTTATTTACTAGTTTAATTCGTGACATAGATAGTTATAATTTCAAATCATGAAATGCTTTTAAATAATTATTTATTTTATTTTAACCTAAAGAAATAGGAATTCTCTTTTGAAAGGTTTAATTTCGCCGACCCCTAATCATTCACCGGTGGTCGTTCAATTAAGCGTCCAAATAGTTAAATATTTATTTATTTATTTATATTAATCTTTTCTTTCCAATACATTAATTGGCTCCTCTCTTTTTCTTTATTTATCGCATCGTTTAATTTTAATTGTCTTTTGGATGTTTATTTCAAATGTTGCTTGTTAATATTTTTGATCTATTTCATCTTCTTTAAATAAATGACATACGAATACGAAATGATAACGAATAATAAATAAATAATATTTTAATTGATATTCTAAATCCTAGACTTCTTAGGGGGGTTCAGGAGCGACGTCTAAACGTACTTTAAAAAAAACTACTCTTATAAGGAATTTTTCAATGCAGTTTTTTTTAAATGAATTAAATTCATGAGATTATTGGGACATCGAGCTATAATTTTTTTAATGACTTATTAAAAAATTATCGTAATTAATTTTTTTGTTATTAAGCAAATACAAAAAAACAATCTGTCCAAATAATCTTTAATTTTTTTTTAATTTAAAAATGAATTTATTGTTATTATTAATCACATATTAATTAAGAAATTTTTAAAATAAGCTTAGATGATTTATTTAAAAACCAAATGTCAAATTAGTTCAGCATTCTTGCAATAGATGGCAGGCTAGTCTAACAGACGATATAGTATTATCCTATATCTGGCCTATATTTATATATTTTTATGCTTTTATAAATGATGCATAATATATAAAAACATTTATAAAGTATTTATTGTTAAAAGAAAAATGAAAATCAACCAAATGCATTAAATATTATTAGCTATCGTTCTGACATCTCTTGGCAAATGTTTGAATTACTTGATTTTTTGGGCATACTTTTTATGACACACAACGCCATCTTGTCGGGAAAAACATGCGTAACACCTTCCCTCCCGTTCCCCCTTAATAACAGCCACCAAGTTAAGCAACGCTAAGTAGTGCTGAAAATTAAAATAGGTGGCCCTGACAAACAATTAAATTAAGTAATAAAAAAAAACTAATATACAATAATTATATATTAATTTATTTAATTGTATTATTTTTTTTTTGTTTCAGGTGAGGAAATTTATTCTTCGTATTATTATTTAAGGTAGGATTTATTCTTATTTATAGAATAAATAGATCTAACTTGTAAGCATGCTTACTTGGCAAAATAGTAACTGCAGTTACTATTTTGCCAATCTCTATTTATCTATCTATTTAACATATATCAGAAAAAAATTACGTTATTTATTTATTTAGTTCTATAATAGACTTTAAAGATAAACAAATCACTTTATCAGACGGTAGATAATTTATTATCTAATAAATAAATAATTTATTACCAATCACGTAAATCGCAAATGATGTAAATAACCAATTATTTGATCTTGATCTTTTTAATTACGCAACTCTCTATCTATCTTTATTAATTAATTTTACAATCTAAATGAATTAATGGATATTTATTGAATTTCTTATTTATTACATAAATAAATAATAAATCAATTGTTTGGGGAAGAAAGATTTTTGTGAATCCCCCCCCTTCCCAGCGATCGAGAGGTTTGAAATTTTGACAAATGTCAGTCAATATTCATGAGCTTAAAGCCAAGAGGCACGGGTTCGGATCTCAGGCAGTCCATTGAAAATTCATTTTAATCATTTGGATACCAAATGGTTTAAATAAATGTGCCTAGACCCCTTAATATATTGTATTTAAATAATTACTTAACGTTAAAGTCTATATGGCCTAAGATGCTGAAAATAATTTAAACATAAAGAGAAATTTCTCCTCTCCCCCCCCACCAATCCTGAAATAAGATTTAATTATATTAATAAATAATTGCACGAAGCATTTATTGCAAATTATTTATTCGAATTTACAAATTTCAAAAGATTATTTTAATTTTAAAATTTAATCTTTATCACACACACACATCTGTTTTAAACATGGAAGTAATTGCATTTGAAATAAATAGAATGACAAGTTAGTGACGTCACAGGCGCCAAGATATCTTTTTTTTCAATCTAATTGTAATTTATTATAATGCCAACTATTATTAATATTCTTAAAAGATAACAAATCATTGTTGATAGGAAAAACGTAAGATTCATAGTAATTTAAACTTATAAAATAAAAATTAATTATCTATTTCAAAATGGATATTTAGACTAAAAAGTTTCCCATTCATACCGGGATTCCCGTTTAGTTATCCAAGGTGCTTTGGTGCACGAAGCCAACGGGCCCCTGGTCGTAGGCATCCCGTGAAGTTACATCTTATTACTTTCTCTTACTTATATGTATATGTTATTATACATATAAATATAGTATGAAAGTATTGGATTCATGTCAAAAATTCGATGTCAAGATTTTGATGGATATACACGTTTTGAGGTCCCCTGAATCCAAAAAAGTGGTTTTTGCAACATGGTCTGTCTGTGTGACCGTGTGTCTGTCTAGGTTCAATTTAAAGCATGAAGGAATTGAGGTAGGAGGTTGAAATTTTATATTTAATTTAGGCACTCCCCTAGGGCGTGAAAATAAGATTTTAATCAAAATCGGCAAAAGAGTACTAGTACTTTACTGATGTACTTTTTCAGTGTTTTTTTCGCTTTTCTCAAAATTCGCCCCAACGATTTTGATTAAAATTCAAAAATCAATTATTTTTTAGATCCTTTTTCAAATATATATTCTCATTTTGTCATTGAAATCTTCTGAAGACCACTTTACTCTTTGTCCTCCAGAGAAAAGATAGGAGAAATGGTTGCCATGGTAACTTGAATTCTAATATATCGGCGGAAACTAAATATATGTCGACACGAAAAAATCTGGTGTGACAAGCACAGAACACAACTTTCGATACCGAGGGTAAGAGAAAGATGTGTGCTGTGCGACAGTCACACCAGACTTTTTGTAGAAGTTTGTATTAATTTCTTTAATTAAATTTTTTGCAAAATCTCTTTTCAAGTTGTTTCTTTTCTATATTATTTTTTATATACATGAAAGTATACGTATATAATGTATCTATAATAGAAAACTTAGAGGTGAAAATGAACCAACTCCTTCCTAGTAGGCGTGTGGGGATTGCAGTGCAGGCAAACGGCGCCAGGCTAATTAAAGTATCTTTTTGGTGTGGGTGGTGGCTCCATTCTAATGGAGAAGGATCATCTACTGGCCAAGGCCTCTTGCTCACTTTACCATTCACATGCCGAGTGAGAGAGAAGGCAAATAACAAACAATCTAGCAAATTAATGGCTTTAATTAAATTCATGGTTATAAACAAATTCCAAAGGATGCCATAAATGGTCCAATTTTTTCTTCTTTTTTTTTATATTTTAAACTAATTTATGAAATAATATTTCTAATAAACTTAATTTTTACTTTCTCTTACCTCTATATATGTTAATATATATAGAGAGAAAGTATTGGATTCATGTCAAAAATTCGATGTCGAGATTTTGATGGATATACACGTTTTGAGGTCCCCTGAATCCAAAAAAGTGGTTTTCGCGACATGGTCTGTCTGTGAACAAAATATCTCAAGAACGAAAAGAGCTAGGAGGTTGAAATTCTATATTTAAGTTAGGTACATCTATGGCACGTGACATTAAGCATTTGAACAAAATCGGCCAAAGAGTACGCGTACTTTACTGATGCACTTTTTCAGTTTTCTTTCTCAAAATTCGCTCAAACGATTTTGATTAAAATTCTCTCTCAGGGGCCCACAACTTGTGAGTACGTAGATGGTGACCACGAGCTGCCCAAACTGGGACAGGCAGTTCTTCAGTTCTTTGTATGTCTGTCTCTTCCTTCCTCTTTTCAACAGGCGTCAGACCGTGCGACAGGCAGTGGCGGATCCAGAGGTGTTTCTCGGGGGGGTTAATTTGGAGTGACTGGTCGCACAGTACACTATTTTTTCTTAATTTCGGTAATTTCAAGGCGCATTCTGTACTTGTTTGCCAGAATATAAATACAAATCAAATTTTTAAGTATTAATTTTTAAAATTTTTACATTAAAAATACATTTTTTTTCGAAAAAAGTATTTTTTTAAATATCAGGGGGTAATTACCCCCTTTACCCCCCCCCCTTGTATCCGCCCTTGGCGACAGGCCGGCCTGACCTATTTCTTCCGGTTGCAAAAACGCTTGATAGTGTTGTAGGTAAAAGAGTCAGGTCCGCCGACCTCTTGCAAAGGCTTTGGCGGATCCCCCCTCCTCATTCTTGAATAAGTCACTGCGGTTTAAATTCAAAACATTCATAGTTCAAAAACTGTTCTATTGTATATTAGTCAAATAAATCGATTATTAAACCCTTTAGTGAAAGAATAAATATTTGTTCTTGGAGAAAGTTTACTTCTTGGGAGAATGAATAAAGACTGGTCTAATCTTAAATCGATTAATCAGACGATACTAGGGTCCGACCGAAACAAGATTTTCAGCCGAAACCGAAACCGAAACCGAATATTCGGCCTCAACCTTAGTTTCGGCCGAAACCGTAACCGAAACCGAAACTTGTATTTCCTATAAAAATTTTTTTTTATTTTACTTTTTTTTTTTTTGAATTTTTTTTTCCCTCCCGTGAAAATCATTTTACCTTTTGACGTGACAACGTCTTACAAATCATGTGTCTATAGTGGCATGTAGGAGGGGCATGCACGAAAAAGTTTATTGGCTTGAATAACTCCTCTGTCTTAAGAGGTATAATTATGAGAAATATACGGTTAGAAAGATTGAGTTTTCAGCTAAAGATTTCACCATTTATTTTTTTCTTATCATTTTATTTTACCGCGCTGCGGTAAATTCTAATTTGAAAGTTTAAACCCCTATAGATTCTGAACGGCTAATCAGATCAGACTAAATGGGATGTCATTTGGTGCAGAAAGAAAACCTCTAATAGAATAAATAAAAAAATCCCGAGTAATTAACTCCAAAATTGGTTTTTTTCTCGAAAAACCTCATTTTACCCTTACCCCCCTTACTGCAATCCCTACAGTCACTAGATCATAGAAGAAGAGTATCTGCACTATCTCTCTTCTACAGGTATTACCATGGTCAATGCTCTGCCGAATTAAAATCAATTATCCCACCCAATGCAACATATTCACGGAACACAAGAGAGGCATCTTCCCAGCATCCCTATGCTGTTCAGATCACGACTAACAGAACAAAACAATTTCATTCTTCCTTTGTCCCCATGACCTCCCGTGATTGGAACAAGCTCCCTGCGTCTATCTTCCCCAAAACCTACAATCTTCAGACTTTCAAGTCTAACCTCAACAGGCATCTTCTCAGTTCCCGCAGTTGAGTTTCCCCTTTATGCTTCTCCTTTTGTTTTTATTTTCTTCCTGGCTGCATGTGACTATTGGTCATTATAGGTCTTCGGACCTTATGCACCCATTCCAAAAAAAAAAAAAAAAAAAAAATTTTTTAGGCAAAAAAAATATCGAAAAATAGCTCTAATTGTGCAACGGATAGCGACTTGACCATAAAAGCTACATTAAATCTAAATATAGTTTTAGAAAGAGTGGTTCAATACCCCCAGGGCTTTTTTTCTTTTTTTTGATATGAGGTCATTTTACCGCATGAGAGCACTCGGCGGGATTTCATTTTTCGAAATTTTAAACCCCTGTAGATTCCGAATGGCTAATCCGATCAGACTAAATGAGATGTCATTTAGAGCAGAAAGATAACTTCTAATAGAACAAATAAAAAAATCCCGAGTAATTAACTCCAAAATTAATTTTTTTTCGAAAAACCTCATTTTTTAAGCATATGTCGCCCTTAATGGATAAAAGTTTGGCCACACCTGTCATATATTGTTTCAATGAAAATGTTTGAACATGTTTATTTATGAAAACAAACTACTAGTAAAAAAAAAAAAAAACTACTTTCTCTCTTTATATTTCAATATAGGTAAGAGAAAAATTTTTTTTTTTGAAATCAAGCAAAAGACGTTACGTTAAAAAGCCACCGGCTGTGTAGAAGACACAGCTAACACCTAATTTTTTTTTTTAGGGAGACTAAAATTTTTTTCTCCCTCAAGTGCAAATTATTTGACCTTTTTTTTTTTTTTGGATGCGAGTCTCATCCCATTTTTTCAGACTCTGGTTTCGGCCGGCCGAAAGGTTCGGCCACTTTTTGGCCGAAACCATGATTTTTGACCGAAACTGGCCGAAACCGTAACCGAAACCGAATATTCGGTCGGTTCCTAGACGATACATTAGTATCTCTTAAAGTAGTAATAAAAAAATAGTATTTTTTTTTTTACTATAGACTATTATTTATTCCTTTTCCTCTTTATTAGATTAAAAATTCATTTTAGAATCTAAATTATAAAACACTTGAATGTGACATTTTCATTTTAAATTTAAAAATCAGGTGTGACTGGTAGCACATCACCCAACTTTTTCTCACCTTAAGAGACAGTTGTGTTCTGTGCTTGTCACACCAATTTTTTCGTGTCGATATATATTTAGTTTCCGCCGATATATTAGAATTCAAGATGTAAAATTTATAAGTATGGGAAAATATTTATATTTTGTTACCATGGCAACCATTTCTCCTATCTTCTCTATGAAGTACAAGAGTAAAGTGGTCTTTAGAAGTTTTCGTTGGCAAAATGAGAATATACTTTTTAAAGAGAATCCGAAAAATAATTGATTTATGAATTTTAATCAAAATTGTTGGAGAAGTCCTAAAAACGTGTATATCCATCAAAATCTCGACATCGAATTTTTGGCATGAACCCATTACTTTCTATATTTTTCATATATACAGTAGGTAAGAGAAAGTAAAAAATAAAATTAAAAACTTGGGTTGGCATAATAAATTATTTCTTTTTGAAATTAATATTTTTAATTTTAGAAAAGTGCAAAGAGAGGATATATAATTTTTTTTTTTTTTTTTTTTTTTTTTTTGAAGTGTGGCGCAAAGCATCATGTTTGTTCTGAGTGCGAGTTAATTTGAAGTTTAGTGCGGATCCAATGACAAACCGCCTCATTTCACGAACATGCTCTCTCTCTTTCTCTGTCTGTCTGCCAATATATGAAAGAATAAATAATAAACAAGGCACCGAAGAGATGGAGATAAAATAATACTTCGTAGTTGAAAAATAAAAAGAAATGATGATACAAGACATCGTTTTGAAATATGATCAACAATAAAGAATTTTCAAGAAAAGTTCTATCTATTATAATAAATTAAAAATGATAATGATATTTTGTTTCTTACTCACTTTATTAAGAGTTTCTAACTTTTCTCGGTTTAATTAATAACCTAGATGAAAAATCTAATCTCATGAAGAAAACCTCTGATCAAATTGGATTCGCTATCAATTAATTATTATTTGAAATTCCTATCGGGATCCCCGTTTATTTACCCGAGGTGCACGGAGACACACCTCAAAATCAACTGGCCTCTGGCCGGGTATCAATCAATAGAAATAAAAAGCCCAATGGAGGTTAGCTAAACGGGAGAAATACAAAAAAATATTGATCCCTAAGAATGAAAAAAAGACCTTAAACGAATATAAAATTTTTCTTTGATTTTATGAGGTTGAAGGCTCAGCCCTTTGTTAAAACACTTAGAGTTAAAAAAAAAAATTAGTTTTTTCACATATAATTTGCTATCTGAGGTATAAAAGTTTTGTAAAGTTAGCAATTTAATAAAGGCATCATTTATAAAAATTATTTGTTATTTCTCTTCAGCATCTTAGGCCATGTACCCTTTTTTTTAATTTAATTTAAGGTATTTTTCGGCATCAATTTATTTCAATTGGATTGGTAGCCAATCCTGGATGCGAACCCTTGACCCCTAGCAAAGACTCTGCTACTGTGCTATGGAACAAGGGCTGTAGAATTTTAACGATTCACATTATTTTTAGAAATTATTAGGGGGTCCAGGCACATTTATTTATTTAATTTAATATTCAAATGATTTAAATAAATTCATCCGACGGCCTGAGAACCAAACCCGCGTCCCTTGGCTTCCAGACTACCGTTAATTGACATTTGTCAACAATTTTAGCCTCTCAGCCACGGGGAGGGGGGTGGATAAATATTATTAAAAATTAAAATTAAAATAAATAATTAAAGCCTTAGGGAAGAAGGGTGTCAACAAAATTCCTCAAAAAGTCGAATGGCACAATTGTGCAAAATATCATTCAATAAGAACCAAAGGCCGAGTCAAGGTTAGATAGAAATTTAAAAATTTCTAAAAAAAAAAAATAAACAAGGGTTGTTTTACCCCTTTGTTAAGCCAAATACCGAACTTTGAATCTTAGCTAGTTAACTACGATTTGTCTCTTATTTAATCATATGATTTGCATAACTAGGGCTGAAGAAAAAACTCAAAAGTTCTAACCTATCCGAGAGATAATTAGAACTGAAGTAACCGGCCCTAAGACTTTTTGAATTTTTGGAGCCTGTTTGACTTAAAATAGAAAAGTTAAATTCTTTACCTTTACTATACAGTACATGAGAGTAAAAATTATATGGTTAATTAATAAACGATGGCTCACACCTTGTGTTAAAAGGCCAAAAATATAACAGGTTTTTTTTTGCTTGTCAGAGATTTCTTTTACTATAAATGTTGGTTAGTTAGAGAGAAGATTACATGATGAGTTGTGACCTCGATCCTCAAAGCTTAAGAAGACCACCTCCTCCTCATCTTCATTTTATTTTTATTTTTCTTACTTATATTTATCTAACAAAAGACCTTTTATGAGTACCGGTTTGCATATTTGCATAGTATGGTATGCACATGTAGCTAATCAATTATAATACTAATTCTAAAACGCCCACGCTCTTTGTATTGTATCTTCTAATTAATAATAATTTCCAAATGTAAATTAGATTGATTTTATTTTATTTTATAAATTTTCTAGTATATATGGTGTGAAAATATGCTCTAGTTGAAACACTATGTATATATGAAAATTTAAAAAAAAATCTGGTGTGACTGGCGCACAGCACACAACTTTCTCTTACCCTTCGGTAAGAGAAAGTTGCGCACTGTGCTGGTCACACCAGATTTTTTGTGTCGAGATATATTTAGTTTCCGATAGCACCTTAGTTTCAAACTTGCATTTTAAATGTTGACTGCTTCAAATAAACTATGGTTATTTTTCAAAATTTTAATCTCATATTTGGACATTTTATACACAATATAGAATCGTAAATAAATACAAAATTTCATAAGAATTGGAAAAAAAAATTTTAAATGCCTAAAAAGTTCTAAAGGGGACCCCCTTTTGAATCGAAATTAACATACAAATCCCTATAGGAAATTAACATTGTTCCTATGCGAAGATAAGGTGGAAAGGGAATTTAAAAAGAGTCGAGAGAGACGATAATGTTTGCAAGTGAGAGAGAGACATATATGTTTTCTTTGAAACAATTAAAGACACAAATAAATTTAAAAAAATGGGAATTTAAATAATAATTGATTTTTAATCTAATAATAAAAGAAAAAGATTTAAATTCCGTTACCATGGCAACCAGTTCTATCTTTCCTATGAAGAACAAGAGTAAAGTGGTCTTCAGAAGATTTCAACGGCAAAATGAGAATATACATTTTAAAGAGCATCTAAAAAATAGTTCATTTATGAATTTTAAAAAAAAAATCCTTGGAGGGAATTTTGAGAAAATCGAAAAAAACTGAAAAAGTACATCAGTAAAGTACTAGTACTTTTTGGCCGATTTTGTTCAAAAGCTTATTTTGAGATTCTTCAAAGGTACCTAAGTTAAATATAAAATTTCAATCCGGTAGCTCAACTCCTTCATGCTAAAAATCTGTCCACACATACAGACGCACACACACACACACACACACACACACACACACATACATACACACACACACACAGACCAATTTGCGGGACCCACTTTTTTGGACTCAGGGGACCTCAAAACATGTATATCCATCAAAATCTCGACATCGAATTTTTGACATGATCGCAATACTTTCTCTCTATATATATATTACATATATACATAGGTAAGAGAAAGTAAAAAAAAAATGAATAAGCTTAGGACCTATAAGATTCAAGGAT
>JAKCPI010008368.1:0-49334 GCA_023213315.1 Euborellia annulipes
TTATTCTAAAAACGTCCATTCTTTTAAATTATTCATTACCTTAATAATAAATATTCATTTATTTATTATCAAAATAAAATTTTGGCCTTTTGAACAGGGTTTAGGGAAATTATTAGTTTTATTTCCTTATCAACATTTCTTTTAATTTAGATAATATTCACATCTTCATCATCTTAATAATTAAATTATTTTTTTCTAATTTCAATCAATCAATTGCTCTTATCTAAACAAATGCGATTCAAATTACTTTTTATTTTTCTAAATTTCCTCTAAGCTTAATAACTTTTTCACAAGGGAATATATTTACTATTTTTTTTTTTTTTTTTTTTTTATATTTCGGCATCTGAGCCGAAGTGTAGTAAAAATATTTCACTTGATTCATGTAATTCATGTGATCCAGTCAGACTATTTTTCTTTAAATTTTCTTAAAATAAATAAATAAATAATTGTAGTGTCCGTATGTCACAGTTCGTTTGAGCCACTTCCCGTTGGATTTTCGAAATAAAAATTTGTGACCCTTAAAGACGACATTATTAAAGAGTCCAATAAATACTTGGGTCTCGAAATTCTATATAATGGGGACATTTGAAATCGTTGAATTTTTTTTTCTATAGAACCCAATGTTTAGAGCAGGAGGGGCGGCTAGTAATATTTAATCTCCTTATCAAATATGCCTATACTGTAGATGAGATTAGATAAAACAACGAAATTACAAACGACGAGTTCGGGGGGGTCTGAGGGGTATGGAAATTTTTTTGAAAATTCCCCACTGAAATCTGCTTTTTCAGCTATCCTGAGTGGTGAAAAATATTATCCAAGCTTTTTAAATTAAAAAAAACTATTGTTTTTTTTTTTTTTAACAAGTGGCGGTCCCAGGATTTTGTTAAGGGGGGGCAAATTTGGCTTAAATCATCGGACTGCCCTGGGATCCGAACCCGCGATCCTTGATATAGAAGGCAGGCGCGCTACCAACTACACCAAGCCCGAGGTCATCGATTACGGTGTTAAAAAATTACAAATTTATTATAATCTCAACAAAAAATCGGAGATACAAAAAGGGTGCCTCGCATTACTTTTGCCCAGAGTCGAGGCGTGTATATAAAAGCGAGGAAATATTTTAAATTAAATAAAACCTACAGAATTTTATTTGTTTCATATTTCCTCGCTTTTATATAACTCACCTCGACTTTGGGCAAAAGTAATGCGAGGCTCTCTCTGAATTTCGACGGTGTTGCTCAGGAGAAATTTTTAGAGGGTAGGAGGGGCGAGGTGGGGTGCAAAGGGTAAGGTCACTTTGAAATTCAAAAGTTGGACAACTGGATTAAAGAATTTTATTCATTTAGCAAGTTAAAGAATAACTATTATATTCTCATTTATTATTTTTACTTTTTTTTTCTTAAGAATTTAACTTTCTTTTCAGCCCTCGGGGTTTGGTGTAGGGGTTAGCGTGCTAACCTGGTATACCAAAAGTCGCGGGTTCGAACCCCAGGCAGTCTGATGAATATTTATATTTTGTTACTATGGCAACTATTTCTCCTATCTTTCCTATGTAGTACAAGAATAAAGTGATCTTCAAAAGATTTAAAAGGCAAATTGACAATATACATTTTAAAGAGCATCTAAAAATAATTGATTTTTGAATTTTTATCAAAATCGTTGGAGCGAATTTTGAGAAAATTAAAAAAAAAAAAAAAAAAAAAACTTAAAAAGTACTTAAGTAAAGTACTATTACTTTTTGACTAATTTTGATTAAAAGCTTATTTTCACGCCTCAAGGGGGTGCCTAACTTAAATATAAAATTTTAATCTCGGAGCTCATTTCCTTCATACTTAAAATTGAACACAGCACACACACACACACAGACAGACCATGTCGCGAAAACCACTTTTTTGAATTCAGGGGACCTCAAAACGTGTATATCCATCAAAATCTCGACATGAAACCAATACTTTCTCTATATATATAAAATATATACATAGGTAAGAGAAAGTAGGCTAATAAGAATTAAAATCAATTGAATGATTTGTGAAAAAATTATATATGTATTTTAGAGTAAATATTAATACCCCCTCTACCAGAGAAACCGAGAAAGAGAAAAATTATTAAAGTGAATGATATGGCATGGTATAAATCGGAGAAATTATATATAATTACCTTGAGGGCTGTCAATATATAACAATGTCTTGATATTTAGCGCGGCTAAATAAAATTTTATACTTTTCACCCTTGGCTGCTTATCCTCACCTCTCTCTAAAAGAGATTTAATCCTAATATTAACTTTCGTAATACCCTGATAGCATTTGTGTAGTGTGATGCAATGGCAGAACATGCACGAGTCCAGCACCCCCATGGGTGTGTATTTCTTCTTAAGGCCCCCCCGAGGACAAGGCGTGGGCATAGGGGCAGAGGCGGCTCATCTCCCCAGATGCGGGTTTCCCACGTTTTGCCCACGTTTCGTTTTCTCGGGCACCCACTCTCTCCTTTCGTACTTACTCACTTCACTCTCGTATCAAAGCAAACGACCTTCCTTCTTCAGTCATGTGGGCTTCACGGCTCATGTTCGCCTAATGACACCATTTTACTCGCATTAAATGTCCTGTGTGTCTGTGTGTGTCTGTGTCGCCCTCACTAAAAGAGAGAGAAAAACCGGGTGTGTCGCCGCCGTCAGTCAAATCATTTAAAAAACAGACAAATTTATATTAATTTATTCATGGAAATAAATAGGATTGATCGAGAGTGAAAAATAAAAATCAAATCTTTTTTTTAATCGTTTAAATAAATAATAGACCTATAGATACGGCAAATAAATTAATACAGTTGTGGATTAGTTATTTTAGTCAGAACCCTGATTTTTTCTTTATTTTGTTTAAGGACTTTTTCGGCATTTGGAGTCATTTAAACCCCGTACCTATTTAATTCAATTGATTGGTATCCAATTCAATTGAAATAGATTTTTTGCCTGTGAGGAATTGCGAATCCTCGACCTCTAGCAACAGAAGCCAAATGCTCTCTACCTTTGAGCTATAGATCAAGGGCTTGATTTATTTATTACAGCCGAAGTTTCATTTTTATTTGAATATTGAATTTTTTAATGTATATTACTTCTTTATGTACTTTTTAGATGAATCAGACGTTTAACTTTTATTCCCTTTATAATTATTCTTTTGGTTCAGTATTTTAGATAAAAGGATAAAAATGTCGAAAATTGGCAATTAGATTTTAATAGACCTTTTCACTTATATATTTGAGGATGGCGACCACGAGTTTCTCGAGCTAAGACCATTATTTCCTCTGCCTTCTCCCCTTTAAGCTACTCTTTTTTGATTGACTTGTTCTTCTTTCGAATTTAGGCTATATGCCCAACTTAAAGGGGAAATGATAAAAGGCTATTAATATTAATCAAATTTTAAAATATATGGAAAAGAGCTGAAAATTTTTAAAATACATTTAGAAACATCTTATATTATTAATTTTATATTGGTATCCAGGCCTATATATTTTCACATATTTCTCACTTTTAAATTTCTTTCATCCATTCATCCATCCGGAATTGAAATCAAAGAGACTCATTAATAAATCGCATATAATAACTCCATTGATAACAAAAAAAAAAAAAGAAGGCGGATTAGCGAGAGAGACAGAGGTGTCCGTTGTACCCGAAGGATGGATGCTGCTGATGATGAAGAATGAGCCGAATGGAGCTCAATTGGGTCCATTGTGCTCTCAAAGCCGACTCTGATGCTTATCGACTTTTTCATCAGCCTCTTTTTATACGAAATATGAAAGTCATATATAATAAGCTGGTTGTAATTAGAATTTATTAAGAAGAAAGACGGAGAGAGAGAGTGGGGAGAAAATAATTAATTTTTAAGGCGGATTCACACTAGAACAGAAATCCTTCAACTGTAAATCTCATTTTGAAAAGATCAAAGAAACTGTTAAAAAAAAATAATAAAATATTTTTTTAAGTTTAGATTAATCGGATATTGTGAGGTGAATAAATAATTTAAAAAATTAGCATATAATTTTTTTTGATCAAAGGGTATTAATAAGAAAAAAAATAATTTTAAAACAAAAAATTTTCATCCTCTCAGTCTCATGACTGATCGTATTTATGATTATGAATCCACGAGTCTTCAATTTCCCCTCAAACTATAATACCTTATAATGTTAAATACCGTAGGTAGAAAAAGTTTTTCGGGCGTGGAAGTGGCTGTGATTGACGATGCGAACAATTCGGGTGCTGTCATATGTGAATGTACAATATATTTCATCATATGTTGTAGACTTGTTGAAAATTTAAAAAAATATATACATCTTGCTATTCGGACAATCCCAGGGCTAGGAATGAAACGATACGAGTAAATACAAATGACAATAGGCTACTTACTTGATATTTTTCTTTCGATACCAAGTACTTTTGAAATTGATACTTTGGAATCGAGTACCAAGTAGGTATCGGTCAAAAGACTCGTATCGATACGCGGTAGACGTATGCGATGATTAGATAGGTAGGAAGAACATTTTATTTCGTAAATTTGTACTTATTTACAAGAGAAATAAGTAAAATTGTTTGTACCACTGTATTTTACTTTTTACTATTGGAGGGTTTGAATGCTTCAGTACTTACTGCTGTTTTTGCTTTTATCTTTAATTGTACGAAAAAATTGACCGATACGAGTAAGTATCGATGCTTTTCAATCGATACCGAGTAGGTATCCATACTTTGCGCCTGATACGGTAAAAGTATCGATACCTCAGTGGTATCGTTTCATCCCTAGCCCAGGACTAGAAATAATCATTACTTCTAACATTTCTACGCCCTGGGTTTGTCCGGGACCGAAAAGTCGTAAAATTAGGTTCCATTGATGTACCAGGTAGAGCCTCTTCCTGGTAAAAAAAAGTTTTTAAATTATTACTTTTTGAATAATAATTGGTTTATTTTTAAATTTTAATTTTTACTTTCTCTTACCTATATATGTTAATATATAGAGAGAAAGTATTGAATTCATGTCAAAAATTCGATGTCGAGATTTTGATAAATGCCATGATAACAAAATATAAATATTTTCCCACGTTTATAAATTTTACATCTTGAATTCAATTGTACAGTACTGACGGAAACTAAATATATGTGGACACAAAAAATCTGGTGATCGAAAGTTGTGTTCTGTGATTGTCACACGAGATTTTTAAATATTCAATATATTAAAATTTTCAAATCGGGATATTGAGAAATATTTTTTTGGTATAATTTGAGTTTCCTTCTCGTTCGTGAATTCTCTATATAGGCCTACTATTTGTTACACTTTAAAATAGCCTATTTTACGCATTTCATAAGGCTATTTGTTATATTTTTATTTTAAAAAAATTTGTATTCTTAAAATTACTGATATTATCATTTTTTTTTTTAAATTCTGGATATATATTTCTGATGAAATGCTTATCTTTATTAGAGAGTAGAAAGAAATACAGAAGCCACTGGAATTCCTTGTGTTATTGTCTTGAAATTCTCGCTAGATAAAATAACTGAGAATAAAAGACCACCGATTATTGTTGTAGTTGCAGGGAAGACTTTCCAAAATAATCATTCACTGATACTTTTCAGTTTCTCATTCACCGATATATCGTATATATAAATAGTGAATGTTTTAGTGAGGAGCTCAAATAAAAAAAAAGGAGAAAAAAACGCACTTAAAATAGCTTGGTGGGGCGTGTGCCTCGCGCCTCCGATATTTTATACTAAGGCTTGGAGGGGCTCCGCCCCGGGATGTTCTTGTTCTTGTTGTATTTACTGCAGCCAGGTGCTTCACGTTTCAAGTATTTTTATTTTATGGTGGAAGCTTGTTTGATGTTTCCGAATAATACTTGGAGCTAAAGGTTTAATTCGCCGTTCTAGATGCAACAACGCGACAAGTCAAATTCCTTTCCACTCAAAAAGATGTCGTTCGGGATCTCTTTGTCTTTTGTTGACTCTGGCCCGAGGACGAAAGAGAGTAGGGATTGAAAAAATCATCTACATCATCAGCGAAAGAATTTATTTATTTGTTTGGGACGTATTCAGATTTCAATCTTCTCCAACTACCCTTTTATTATCACAGTATTTTTTATTATTTAATGTCGACAAAATCTTTTTTCTTCTTCATTTTTATATTTAAAAAATTCGAAAAAAAAAAAAAAATGAAAAAGTACTTCTGTAAAGTACTAATACTTTTTGGTCGATTTTATTCAAGGCTTATTTTGGTCAGAGATGGATACTAAAAAAAAGTGCCTAAATACAAGATTCGAGATACAATGAATTTTTTATTATCTCGAGCCTCAAAAGTTACTTTTTTAGATACAAATACATATTTAGTTATACGTATTTTACTTTTTTAAAAACATTCAGACTTTTTTCACACTCACAAACACATTCGCACAGTCTATTTCGGCAACTTAGGCCATATAAGACTTTATGATACTCGTTTCCAAATGGCTTAAATAAAATCATCGGATTGCCTGAGGTCCGAACACGGGGCGTTTGGTATAGGAGGTAGCCACACTACCTACTACGCCAAGCCCGGGGGCAGTTATACGTATAAAATTTTAAAAAATAGGGCCCAAAAGACATAATATGACACTGAGTATTTATTGATGATAGGCTTGTTTTTTACCATTATAATTTATTGTATTTGCGCGGTAAAATAATTAAATCCAACTTTTTCGGAAACTTCCTTCTATAGTAGACCACCGTTTTTCGCCAAGTTTAGAATTACTTACGCAGGGAGATGGATACCCGCAACACTTGATTCAGAAACGGAAGAAAAAGCAAACGTAAAATACAAAAAAATAGAGTCTAATAGAGAGACGCCAAAATCAAATATAAAAAAATAAAAGTATCTTTTTGGAAGTCGAAGATACTCAATTTTTAAGTATCTAAATACAAAATACTATTCAATAGATAATTTTTTTTAAAGCAAGTATCTAAATAAAAGATACTCGATACAATGATTTTGCGTATCTATATGATACTTGTATCTGGGTGGGTACTGCTCAACTATGATTTTAACTGTGGGAGGGTGCCTAACTTGAATATAAAATTTCAAATTCGTAGCTCATTTCCTTCATGCCTTAAATCATCACGCACAATCTCAAAACGTGTATTTTCATCAAAATTTGACATAATCGCAATACTTTCTCACTATACAGTATATTACATATATAGATAAGAGAGAGTTAAAATCAAAAATTGATTCTTAAATAAATTGCTGATATTTATTAACTAATATATTTATTTTATTTTTTGACGAGAACTAGTCGTGTGGCAGTCGCGTGCACCGTCAGGTTTGTGCCTTTAATTTGTGCTCCATCCGGTTGTCGTGTGTATTTCCTTAATCATCCGTTGAAAATAGAACAAGTTGGCCAAAGGCATCATTCATTAAAAAAAAAAATATTTATTTTAAAATTTTCTCTTCTTTACATAGGTTACTTTAAATAATTTTATTTCAAACAGTAGCCTATACCATGCTATATTTTGGTTAACAGTTTATTTACTTATTAACAAGGAGAATGGGAAAGTTTTGCAACTTCGTTCCTTTTTTTTTAATCAAAAGATTATTATCAGCATCAGCATTTAGAAACTCGTATATAATTTTCTGCTTGTGTTGTGAATTTATAATAATGCCTATATATTCTGATATGCAGAAATACAAAGTGCTTACTAAATTTTATTATTTTTAATTGTTATTTTATTACAACAGAATTTGATCCTATAACCATTTTTTTATTTGAGATCCTTTTATTCTTTAATTGTCAATTACCTTCGCTAATTAATCCAAATCAAATTCCGATCATTAATAATGAAAAATACCTAGTTATTTATTTAATTCATTCGATTTGGATTGCAATTGTCTTTTTATTTTTAACCAGTTCATAAGTTTTTTGTTTTATCTTTCAATCTCAGTGCGGACAAATATGTCCGAGATAATTTGTCATAAATTTTTCAAGTTGAATCAATTTATTATTTTATGAAAGCAAATACACTGAGGAATTCTTTACGAATTTTTAATGTTTTTTTTTTTTTTTTTTTTTTGTTAAACAATTAAAAAAAAAATCTGGTGTGACTGGCGCACAGCACACAACTTTCTCTTACCTTCGGTAATCGAAAGTTGTGTACTGTGCTTGTCACACCAGATTTTTTGTGTCGACATGTATTTAGTTCCCGGCAGTAGGGAATATTTGAATTCACAATGTCAGATGTAAAATTTATAAGTATGGGAAAATATTTATATTTTGCTACCATGGCAACCATTTCTCCTATCTTTCCTATGAAGCACAAGAGTAAAGTGTGCTTCAAACAATTTTGAGGGCAAAACGAGAATATACATTTGAAAGAGCATCTAAAAAATAATTGATTTTTGAATTTTAATCAAAATCGTTAGAGCGAATTTTGAGAAAATCGAAAAAAACTGAAAAAGTACATCAGTAAAGTACTAGTACTCTTTGGCCGATTTTGATTAAAAGCTTATTTTTCCGGTCCCGGGAGGTATTTAACTTAAATATAAAATTTCATCCTCCTAGCTCAATTCCTTCATGCTTAAAATTGAACACACACACACACACCCACACACACACACACACAGACAGACCATGTCGCGAAAACCACTTTTTTGGATTCAGGGGACCTCAAAACGTGAAGATCCATCAAAATCTCGACATCGAATTTTTGACATGAATCCAATACTTTCTCTCTATATATATATTACATATATACATAGGTAAGAGAAAGTAAAAAAATAATTGAAACATATTATCTTATAATTAAATCATTTTTCAATCATTATTATTTAAAGTAAAAAAAAATCTATCATGAAATCTTTGTTTCTTGACTAGAATCCATGAGCTGACGTCTTAAAATTATTTTTTAATCCTTAATTAGTGTATTTACTCGGCAAATATTAATAAATTATAATAAATGAAAACTTTTTATTTAATAATATTGTGCTATGGGTCAGTGGTTCGCATCTCTTCTCATGCGACAAATTTATTTCATTTGAATTGGCTACCAATCAAATTCAGCAATCAATGGTTGCAGAAATTATTTTGAGTTTGAATTACTTGAAGTACTGATTATTTATTTATTTTTTTTTAAGTATTTTCGACAACTTAGGTCTGGGCTTTTAATAATTATTGACATTTATCTACAAATCTATCGATCATGGGGGGGGGAGGTTCTGAATTTATAAAGCCATTTGGGTTGCCTACCTTTCACTAACAAAATACCTAATTTCTGAAGCAGATGGAATTTCGTACCTTATTCGAGTTTCATTGTGCAGTATTCATAATTCCTGACAAAGAAAAAAAATCCTAGCTATGCCAATACTTATTAATAAATATTTGGCATACTTGAGAGAAAGAGTAATTAAATCTCTTATTTTTTTACATGAATTCTTGATGTCCCTATTATATTTCTTTTACTTCTTTTTTATTTCTTCTTGAGTTTAAAATTGAAAATATAATTACATTATTTAAATTCCATAGAGACAAGCAAACACGTGGGTTGTTTTGTACGTTGAATGGAGGAGAGTTAGGAAATTAGAAATTATAATGTAATCAATTTGCTTGAGAGAGTCTCGTCCCGTAACAAACTGAATTTCGCTGGACAAAAACTATCTCTGGTGATTGCCCCTTCGGGGTTTTTTTGTTTTGTTTTTTAATACCCCCTCCGGGTTAATTGTATTGTGTGTTAATGCGACATGCGACCGTCGCGTGCCTCACAAACATGCCTCTCTCTCTTTTTTTATCTTTTTATTCCTCTATAAATAAATATATAATTATTTACTAGGACCATAGCCAGAATATTTTTCCCTGAGGGAGGATACATGCTTTTTATATCGATGTTGATCAAAATCATAAAATGAATTAAATCTGCTTTCATTAAAATTTAATTAATTTGTGAATAAATTATTAATACCAATGAAGAGGAAAAATCTGGTGTGATTGCTGTCCCAACTTTCTCTTGGCTTCGGTAATCGAAAGTTGAGTTCTGTGCTTGTCACGCCAGATTTTTTCTGTCGATATATATTTACTTTCCGGCAATATATTTAGTATTCAAGATGTATAAACAGAAAAATATTTATATTTTTTATCATTGGAATTTTTCCTCTTTCCTATGAAATACAATAGTAAAGTATGCTTCAAATAATTTTGAGGACAAAATGAAAATACACATTTTAAAGAATATCTAAAAAAAGAATAATTGATTTATGAATTATAATCAAAATCTTTAGAGCGAACATTGAGAAAATTAAAAAAACTGAAAAAGTACATCAGTACTAAGTACTACAAAGTACTACTAAGTAGTAGTACTTTTTGGTCGATTTTGTTGAATATCTTCGTGTCATATGTCAGAGGGGTGCTTAAATTAAATATAACATTTCATCCTCGTAGCTCAATTCTTTCTTGCTTTATTTTGAACCCAGTGACTATTTTGCGATAGCCACTTTTTTTGAACTTTTGGGAACTCAAAATGTGTATTTCCATCAAAATCTCGAAATCCCATTTTTGACTCAGAAATTGAGTCAGAAGTGAATGCAATACTATCTCTATATTGTATAAACATAGATAGATAAACAGAAAAATACAATATTTATATTTTATTAGCAGTGAAACGATTTTTTCTCTTTCCTTTTAAAATCCAAGAGTAAAGTGTGCTTCAAATAATTTTGAGGACAAAATGAAAATATACATTTTAAAGAACATTTTATAAGAAAATAAAACTATTCATTATCCATTCTTTATTATTTCTTTTGCTTATACTGTATTTACAATAATACAAAAAGGGGAGGTAAAAATATTTGTTTTAGCAAAAAAAAATATATTCAAAAATTATCTTGAAAAGAATTTTGTAATCGCTGGTATATTTATTTTATAATTTTAAACATTCTTTGTTGTTACTCCGGAATGAACGCCATTACTAATTGTGTTTTTAGTGTATAGGAAATTATCTAGAGAAAAATTTTTTATTCTTTGTTGATTTCTTCTCGGTTGAGTGATTTTTGTTGGTTGGTCCAAATTGAATAGAATATTTAAAAAAATCAATCAAGAAGTCTATTCGATATTTACTCAGTAATTTTCTTTAATCATAAGAAAAAAATGCATCTCCATTCTTGCTCAGTTAAAAGTTAGTGATAGATAAAAAAAAAAAAAATCAGAAATTCATTAACTCTTTAAGAAAACTAAATAATATTATTTTTTTATTGATTTTCTTTTAGATTTTTAAATTGGAATATAAAAGCAATTTGAGCTTATATTCTTTTTTTTTTTTAAGATTAAAACTCAGCATACATTATGAACTTAATTGATTATATTTAAAAAAAAATTCTATTAAGACAAAATACCTAAACGAATTTTTTGCCTTTGGGCCTTGTTGTGGTTACTAGTGTGCTGGCCTTCTATGCCAAGGGACGCGAGTTCGGATCCCAGGCAGTCCGATGATTTTATTTAAGCCATTTAGATACCAAATGGCTTAAATAAATTTGACTGGACCTCCAATAGAATATTAATAATATACGAGTATCGTAAAAAGTCATATATGGATAAGTTGTCGAATAGACTGTGTGTGGAATGTGAGTGGGAAAAAAGTGTGTGTGTTTAAAAAAAACGAAACTTTTACTTATAAAACATCTATTTATTGAAAAATTTTTTTATTAGAATATTTCTCTTTAAAAAATTTAATTTTAATTAATTCAAAAATATTTTATATTATTTTTGGGATTTTTTTGTTTTTTAATTCGTTTAATGTCTTTTTCGGCATTGTATGCCATTTAGACGCCTTTCCTATTTATTTCAGTTGATTGGTATTCAATTCAATTGAAATACATTTTGTCGCTTGGGACATATTTTATATTTATTATTACAAATTGTTAATTAAATGTTTTAAAACACTTATCTATAAATAATGAAAACTACCCTTCGGAGGCCTCACCTTCCCCGTCCTCTGAATCTTCTATGAAAGAATTTATAGAATCTTGTTCTTGAATCTAAATCAATTAAGCTCAATAGCGAAAACTTCACAAGTATTACCTAACAATTTTACTATCTCATGTATTTTTGGCATTTTAATGGATCCGCTGTTAGGGAGATTCAAACAATTGTTTTATTTTGTGAATTTATATATCCAATCCTTGCTCTAATTACAATACATTCGCGTTTACATTTGTGGATTTGGATGTAAGGCACTCTGAAAATTTATCCTGAAAATATTGGAAATTTGATTTGTGAACCTTCATAATCTGACTGACCAGCTGGTCATTAGATTTGATTTATTTAATTTATATTGAGTCTCATTCTTTGACTCTTCACTCTTTTCTTTCTTTATCAATATTACTCTAAAAGTAAGTAAAAAAATATCCGTCTCCCTGACAAAGAAATTTGATTTGATTGTGCCCAATTATAACGCCATAGACTTTTGATAAATTTAAAAGAGAGAGAGAGAGATGAGAGACGTCTTTATTATCAAGTCATCCATTCATTCATTGTCTTAAGAGAGAAGAAAGAAGGACCATTTATTTTAATTCATATTGTCATTATGTCTTCTAGCTTTTGATTGATAACACGCTTGAATAAATTACTTTGTAATTACCGTTGGCCAAGAAAGGTAATTTCTAAATTTAGATTAACAAAAAAATATTTTATAATTCGGGGGTTTTTTTTTTTAAATTTTTTTTCTGCTTTTCTTAATACCTTTAGAAAAAAATTTTTTTCTTGGTTATTATAGGGGTTTTCGGCGCCCAAGGACGCAGGCTATAAGGGGTCAAAACACACAATTTTTTACGTTTTCTTGTTCAACACTGCAAAATTTAAAAACACTTTCTAAAGGAAGTAAATAGGTTATTAAAACTAAAGACAATTAAAACTACTTTTATTGTGAAATTTTTTTTTTTATTTTTTTGTATACCCAATCAACACTACATCGAGTTGGTTGTTTTCTTAGAACATTACACCTGCAACGAATGTGCTTTTTCTGAGGTGCAAACCTATCTTATCTTGAGTTTTTTCTTGATTTGCTACCGTCCTTTCGATTTCTTGGTTTCTTGTAAGATTCCGAGATTGAAATTACGATCTTTTTCGCTCTTTCATTTTACTGGCCATTCCGGGGTAGAAGCCAGTTATTATTTATCGCAACATCCAAAAGATGGTTAAATTATTACAACTAATTAAATTATTATTACAAACTCCTTTTTGAAATGTGTTTTTAATAAAGAAAAATACAATTTCTTTCCCGAATACAAGTTCTTCTGTATATAAGGTTATATTTTGATCAGCCGGATCAACCGCCATTATTTATTTTAGTATAAATTATCTGGTGTTTTATGGGTCGAGGATTTTTTAAATGAATAATCGTAATATTTTGTAAAGTGTAAATCGTTGTATTTGCGTAAGAGTCATCATAGTGCTTCCAATTTAGGGTAAAGAATTTTTTTCTGTAAATTCAGAATCAAAATCCTCTTTTTCCTAAGTTTCAGACTTTACAAAAGTGCACCCTTAAAAATTAAAAATAAACATAAAAAATGATATAATTATTATTATACATATAGTTATATTGAAATAAAAAAGGGATGGTGGATTGTCCTAGCTTATATATAGGTTATATTAAAGGAAATATATAAATAAATAAAATATTGTATAATTTTAGATTTGTTATTAAAAATAAATTATATGTATATTTTGTCATAAAATTTAAATTAAATAAAAAATAATGAAGTAGATTATCTTACAAAATTAATTTGGAGGTCGAACATTTAAGATAGAAGTTAGAAAATAATTTTTCTATCATAAACTAAATAAATTTTAAATAAAAAATATAAGTGTAATTAGAGGTATTAAGATTAAAATATCAGAAGCTCATCAAAAGAATATTTAAAAGAAATACTTAAAATTATTCAAAAAAATTTTAGGTTATATAGGACGAGGTTATCTGGGTTAATAACTATATAATATATAGGAAGTCCAGGGGGTTCAGCTGTAGACAGACAATGCAGCATCTTGCCCCTGGACCATAGATGTAGTCTCTCAGGCTAGGTGTCAGGAGTTCGCATCCCATCTCATGCGACAAAAATTTATTTCAATTAGCGTCAAATGGCAAAATGTTTTGTCATTGAGCAATTTTGTCTAATCGGTGTGCGTTGGCATTTTTTGCTCAATGGCATAACATTTTGTCCAACGCACACCGATTGAGAAAACAGTTTTAGACGATTAAGAAAAAAACGTTTTGTCCAAGAGTGTTTTTGCTCAATTGGTGTGCGTTCAGCCTAAGGCCTCGTTCCCTAGGGATCCGTGGATCACCATTGATTTTGATGAGAATTTTTAAAATAGTACGTTGCAAAGATCGGTGTCACCATTCTACTATCACCTTTTTAATTCAATATGTCCTTTTATACAATTTTTCAATGGACATATATTTTTATATACATTTGCAATTTTTTTCAATATTAATGGTATATTTTTCCATTCATTACTGGCTCGAAATTAGAATTTAATTAAAGAATATCGTTCCACTTAATATTTTTTTTTATTCATATTTGGATGACCAAACCAAAATTAAAGATGATTCATTATGATTTTGCTACTTTTTTGACAAAAAAATTCATTCACTAAAAAGTTTATAATCATCACACTTGAATATAAGAAAATCTAATGAACTGAATTTCATTAAAAAAAATAGTAGGCTAATAATAAGAAACTGGATTAGGATGTTTAATCAACCAAAACACAAATAAAAAGTCAATTCTAAATAAATTAATATTGATAAGATTGACTTACCATAAAATAATATCCTTTTTTTTTAAACACTCACACTTTATTCCTATTCATTCTCAAACACACAGTTTTTTCGGCAACTTAGACTCTTAGGATAAATCTTCTGGATCTGAATCCCTAGAATTCGTACCCTCTGAGAAAATTTTAATTATTCAATAGATCACTCAATGAGTACTTACTTGGTGACCACGAGTTATTCGAGCTAACAGGGTTGACTATTCATTCCTTTTATCTTTTTTTTTCTCACGGTCTCGTTTCTCTTTATTATGGCGATTCCGAAATACAAGATAATAATAGTTAACAGAAAAGGTGTTGATGCCTAATAAATAACATTTTTTATTTGTATGTGTAGGCCGTATCTCAAGATCCTGTCTGTAGCTTATATCAACTTTAATTTTCGTCAGAGTAGTAGAGTACTCGCCTATTGGCTGGGGTTTAAGGGTTCGCTTAAATTGACTACCAAATTAAATGGCTTAAGATGACGAAAAATATCTTAATTGCAAAAAAAGAAAATCATTTTTTTAAAGTTTGCCCTTAAAAATAATAATTACGTAACCAACTGAATGACTTCGTGCTACAGCTGTACAGAAAGAGAGAGAGAGAAAAATAGTTAACCAGCTCTCTTCTTGTTTACCAATTATTCTACCGGAATGACTTTATTTATCTCTTGCCAAAAATATTTTAATAAAATATTGATCGGAATTTTTTAAAAGTAAAAAAGGGCGATTTAGATACATCAAGAATTAATTCAAACAAAAATGATTTAAAATTTTAAAATTTTTAACATTTGCCCATTTTTCAAAAATGACAAGCATTTAGAAAATTCTGCATTCATTCAAATCACAATTAAGAATATAGAAATAAATCTTTTTTTTTTTCCTTTATTCTTTTCTTGTTTTGAAGAGTGATCTTTGCTTGCGTGGTCCATCCACCGTCTTTTGAGACACCTGGTTTCGCGTAACTAGTACATACTTGTTGCTGAATGAATAAAAAATTTGCCCAAGACATGACTCACCCACGACTAACGCGCTTAAAAATTCTAAAGCGTAAAACTTTTGTCCCAGAAAAGTGAATAGACGAAGAGGACCCAACCCTCTGGGTAAATAAACTCTCCCATTCCACGTCACCTTCGTCTTTCAATGTATAAGAATATTTTCTTTGAAAAACTTGCGTCAGCATTCAAAGGTATTCAAATCGGCTAGAAAAAGGGAAACCGGAATTGAACACAATTTCAAAAATTGAAATACTCAGGCTTGGTATTGAAAAAGTTAACGTAACAGGCAAATTAATACATTTTTTTATTTTGATTTTTTATCCAATTTTGATTTGTAAATAATTTTATTCATTAGCTAAGAGCAAGTGCAAAAGTAGCAAAGAGAACAAAGCCTTTGGATGCCAAATGCCGAAGAAGACGTTTCCGACAATTATTAGGCCATCTTGAGTTCTTATAGGCTTAATCTAATTTAGGCACAGTGCCATTGTTTTTGATGCACGAAAGTCCGTGCACATGTATATTTTATAAAAGGGCGAGTGTTTAAGACAACGTGAGAGTCTATTTGAGAATCATCAAGAACAATGGCAACTTTGTGCCTAAATTAGATTAAAGGTGGATTCACACCGGGACCTAACTCAACTCAAGTCAAGTCAGGTCCCGGTGTGAATCCACCTTAAGCCTATAAGGACTGAAGATGGACTCTCCATTTTATAAAATATGCATGTGCATCAAAACGATGACAAGGTTGTACCTATAAGGACTGAAGATGGACTAATAATTGTCCGAAACATCTTCCTCAGATTCAAAAGTTTTGTTTTCTTTGCTGCTTTTTCCTAACAACTAGCCCGGGCGTTCATGCCAATGGCGTTTGCATAGAAGCTGAATAGGTTCCTGAAATTCGAAATAACCCTCTTTGTTCCGAACATACCGTCCTTGTATATAAGTAATTACATTTTTTAAATAGTTTGTAACTTATCTCTCCACCTCTATATATTCATATTTCACTATTCTACCTGTATTAAATTTACCAATTAAGTTAAAATTTAACTTAATGGTTAATTTAAAATCGTTTGAAATTCACCCGGGCTCATAATTACTCACCTTGATTGTTATTTTTTGATTAAGATTTTTATCATCATCAAATATCGACAAAACCATCATGATTTATAATCTTTGTATACAAATCAAGAAATAATGGGAGTATGATAAAAACCCAATCATTTAATTTTTGTCAATTTTCAAAATTTACTAATAATATCTTCGAACTTAAACTTAAAACAGGTTTTAATATTAATTCTATAATTTTTTATTCTTTTTTCATCATAAATCCATTTTTATTGAAATTTTTAAAATGGAAAGAATAATAAAAATAAAAAATTTATAAATACCTGGATAATAAATAAATATTTATTACCTGAAGATAAGATAAAATGTTTCAAATTCACTCTGTGAGGATCTTTTTAATTTAAATATATTTATTTTTATTGAGTAATTTTCAAAGGCAAAATAATAATAATAATAATAATAATAATTTTGCTGCTTGTTTGTTTATTACAATTATTCAGAAAGAGATAAAATTTAATTGCCAAACACAATTATGAATAAAATTTTATGGAATCCTCCTTTCGCTAATGACCCATTAATATTGCCACCTGAAGATATTAAACAAATAAATGTTCATTGGTTAAATTTGAATGGAGAGAAATTTTAATCAATGCTTTTATTACGTTCCGGTTTATTATATTTTTTGATTAAAAAAAATTCCCACCCTATAAACTTTGCATATTTTCTCAACTATTTGTTTTTAGAATCTTATAATTATTTTTTTAATTAAATTTTTAATTTTATAACGACATCACGACCGTTCCACCATTTCAATCAATTTTTACTTTCTCTTACCCTGTATTATTTTTTTATTTCATATTTGTAGTAATATCGTTAGGAAAAAGAGGAGAGGGATTTGACTAAACTATATTTTCTATTTAACTTTCATTTTGGATTTGCTCATGATGTTTAAACCGTTGTCTGGACGAGAATCTCGCTGTAAGACAACCATCGATTGAAAAACTTGCTCAAAAAAGATATTGTTTAATCTTGTATTTAATATTTTTTATATTAAATTTTTTTCTATAGGATATATATAACTAAGGGCGTAGCTTTTCTCTCTTGATGAAAGAATCGGGGAAATTGGAGAAGCAGCCTTGTAATATATCATAGCGGACATACGGATGCAGGCAACTCTGTCTGTATTTTTAATAATAATTATGTATATTATTAAAGTACAATACCGTGGGAACCGAGCCCACCCCACGCCTATGGTGTTTGCCGCAAAATGTTATAAATTCAATTTAAAAAGGTTTTATTGCTATTTCATTTGAATATCGTTTGATTTACTGCTAAAAGAATAAAATTCAAGCTAATTAATTTGTTGAAATTTTATGTAAATATGAAATTTTTTCAGTGATTTAGACCTTAAGAAAAACATCTCTCTGTTTAGTCTTTGGTGTCAGAACTGACCCGTTGTGGTTTCTCTGAGTGATAACTCAGGGGGGAGAGTAATTACTTCCTTTACCCCACCCCCCTTGTATCCACCCTTGCTGAGATGGGTTCCCCTTTCCTTCCTCAGGAGGAGGCATCTCAAATAGAGTCGGTTAATTTCTTGCCATTAGGTGGATTTAGGCTCGAGTTGTATTCAACTCAGGATTATAAGCTTAACTGTTTTAACCCCTCGGCTAATCGCCTCTTATAAATACAAGAAACCTGTATTTTGTAATTTTTATCAAATTATGATTATTTTTAATATCTGAAATTCTGTAAAAATGAATGCTAAAATCGTTTTTCAAACACCCCCCCCCTCCCCACAAAAAAAAAAAAAAAATTCAACATAAAATTTTTTTGACTTTAACATAAAAAATAAAGTTTTTCGTCGATTGATTCAACTATAGTTACAAATTTTCCTACTTTGAACAGCGCACAGTGGTCTAGATTGAAAAAAAGTTGGCCAAAAGTCGAAAAAAATAATAGTCACAGAATGACTTCAGTCCCATATAATCTTGTAGAGGGATAGTTGGTGCATGTAAATCCAAAAGGAAAGTGAGATATCTTTTATAGTTCAGGCGCTACAAGAGATCAAAGTTAGCGTTTTTGGCAGCGCGCGAGCGACGCGCAGAGGCTCTGAAATATTAATGTTTGTTTAAATGCATATAACTTTTTACTCGAGTGTCCTTTTTCAATTCTGTTTGAAGGAGGGTGTTAAGGAAAGAATGTCGAATATTTACTGATAAACCGTTTTCATTAATTTATACTGGTCTTTTTTAGAAATCGTGTCAAAGTTGCGTTTTCATAATGGATTTTTTTGTAAAAACTTTTTCCTTCAAATAGCAAAAAAGTTATGAACCCAGCGGGGCCCACGAAACTGAGATATGGAATATATAGTTTAAGATGTCTTGTAATAGAATCTGCAAAAAAAATCCTGCCCCAACTTGCCCCCCTAATTTTGAGGTTAAAAATAAGCGACGAGAGAGCTTTTTTTTATATTTACCCTATATGCCGTATCTTATTTCAAATTTTTGAAATATTATTGTGTAGAAATATAATTTTTATTATTTTTTAGTTAAATAAGAGCTTATTATATGAGAAAAATATTTTTATTTTAAAGTTAGATAGCATTATGTCTCTTTTTGAGCCGAGGTAGGCAGACTATTTTTTAGTCTACGAGCTTTTTTTTTTGAATATTTTTATATAGGGTGTCTAATTGCAAAGTATTATTATATTTTTGAAATATTATTGTGAATAAATATAATTTTTCTTATTTCAATTAAATAAAAGTTATAATATATATTTTTAAAAATAAATATCATCATGACGCAAAAAACGCGTTGATAAAATAACCTTACGCGTTTAGAACTGTTTGAGATTATTCTAAACGATGTGAACTAGGTCTTGAACACGTTTCTTAAATGTTTGGACCAACATTTTGCATAATTTTATATACCCAACAATATTTGACGAGTGATCCGCCATATATGATCCGCCACTGCAATTTATTAAATTATAAAAATATTATAAAATTTATAATCAGCGACCTCGAAAACCCTTATATACCAATTTTCAATCAAATCTAAAACTTTTTTCTATTTTTTGGCCAACTTTTTTTCAATCTAGACCACTGTGCAGCGTATAGGAGTGATTGCTTCTTATACCTATATCTTTAACGTGGCGCCAATGTCTGTGTTAAAAAATTTGTGGTCGGAGATCTCGATCTTTTGATTGATTTAAATAATATAATTTTATTATTTCCACTTTGAAGCCTAATCAAAATAATAAAAAAACAAAAAAAAAATGCTATTGTAAAAACAACATGAAAGGGTCTTAAGCGGAACAGAAAATAATTAATTAATTTTATTGCTCCGATAACCGGCCCGACTTTTATCCGATGGTGTTGCCAACTTCACTACAAACACAAATGTATTCAATTACACTTTGATTAAAACAGCAGAAGAAAAAAACTCTATAATTGGGCGAATTGAAATGCAAATTATGTGCGCTAATTTATTTCAAAATAAATATTTATTTAGTTTTTGTATTGCTTGATTGATTTAAAGGTTTATCTCGCCTGCTTGCTTGCCTTTAAGAAGTTAATTTTGCATACTAAACCAAGCCTATATATCCTTTAGGCATTAAATAAAAAAAAGATTAACTTGTTCCTAAAATAAAATAAAATAAAAAATTAAGATTTTATACCAGAGGTTTGGCTTGCCTGCCGCCTCCGCAATTTCATAATTAATCCAACTATTAATTTGTGCTAACATTAAAAATTTATTAATAACAGATAATATAAAAATCTGATGTGACTGGTCACACAGCACACAACTTTCTTTTACCTTCGGTAATCGAAAGTGGTGTATCTGTGTTTGTCACACCAGATCGCTTCAAACAATTTTGAGTGCAAAATCAGAATATACATTTTAAAGAGCATCAAAAATTAATTGATTTTTGAATTTTAATCAATATCGTTAGAGCGGATTTTGAGAAAATCAAAAAAAGCTAAAAAAGTGCATCAGTAAAGTACTAGTACTTTTAGGCCGATTTTGTTTAAAAGCTTATTTTCACGCTCCAGGAGGGTGACTAATTTAAATATAAAATTTCAACCTCTTAACCAAATTCCTTCATGCTTTTCAACCTCCTAGCTCTTTTCGTTTTTGAGATATTTTGTTCACAGACATACACACACGCAGACATACCGACCCCAAATCGGCCTAAAAGTACTAGTACTTTACTGATGCACTTTTTTTAGGTCGCCAAAACCACTTTTTTCGTATTCAGGGGACCTCAAAACGTGTATATCCATCAAAATCTCGACATCGAATTTTCGACATGAATTCAATACTTTCTATATATAATTATATTAACATATATATATAGGTAAGAGAAAGTAATAACTGGGCTTAAATTCAAACTGCAAGAGCCATTGTTGATAATGACGATAAAGAGTTTAGCAACAACAACATTCCAATTGGCTTTCAATGTCCTCTTGACTTGAAATTGCCTCTTTAGGCGTTTTGCAAAACATCACATCCATCCAACAGGGCACACGTCACTCGAATTTGGTATTCAAGAGACAGAGATGAGTCTCGTCGTGACTGCAACTCAAGCAGTTTTCGTTACAGGTGTGTTGCTGTTTTGCAGGTTGCTTTGACAATCGTCAGCCGCCACAATTTGGCTTGGCCTCTAAATTGTCAACCTTCTGGCTCTTTGTATGAATTTCTCGTAACAACGAGCTACAGTCTGACTCTCAATTATATACAATAAATTGAAGAGAGGATACTTTTTTAAATATTCCTTAGAGAAATTATCAACTCAATTATCTTTGAAGCTATATGCTTACTAAACGTGATGTGAATAAAAATATCATACAATAACTACTATTAAAATACATATTTTCAACTATAACACGACTATGGATTGCCAATTTTAATTAATTATTAATCCTCTAAGGGCCGGTTACTTGACTTCTAGTCAACTTATCCGACTGATCGAAAATCATTGATAGGGTAAACAAGATCACGCTTTAACCTTACAGTTTCATATATAAGTTCCGGTGTGACCGAGCCGGAGCTCGGTCTTTTTTTTAATAAAATTGTAAAAAACTAAAAAAGTCAGTAAAGTACTAGTACTCGAGGGGCGCGAATTTAATTTGTATAGAAGAAATAGGAAAATATTTAAAATTTGAAAGAAATATAACGAGACAACTTGTTCCTCAATGGAATCATCAATAAAAACACCAAAATAAGAAATAACAGTCCAGGGAGAGTTTTGAAGAATAGCAACATTACTGAGTGGATACTTAGAGGAGACAGTGCCTCATAAGAAAACTTTAATCATGAGATATAAAAGAAAAAATGCCAGGAAATGCGTCAGCCTGGAGACAATTAAAAATTATTATTTTAAAAATTAATTAATAATTAGTATTTTAATAATAGAATTTAAATAATAGGTATTTTTCTACTAATTGGTTTTGTTGACATTATTAAATTAAATATTGATATAAAAAATTAAATTTACAAAATCTTATCTTATCTTATCTTATTTTTTTTTATTTTTTTTTTTTTTAAACATTCACACTTTTTTCTCATTCACACTCACACTCACACACACATTCACACTGTCTTTTCGGCAGCTCAGGCCATATAAGACATTTACGATAACCGTTATTTATGAATTTATATATATTAGGGTCCAGGCATTTTTATTTAAGCCATCTGGTATCCAGATGGCTTAAATAAAATCATCGGACTGCCTGGGGTCCGAACCCGCGACGCGTCGCGACGTTTGGTATATGAGGTTAGCACGCTAACCTCTACACCACGCCCCGTGGGCCATCTTATCTTATCTTATCTTATTATATTAAACGAGCAATGTACGTTTATTTGTTTGTTTATATATATGCATATCAGTTCTCGAAAACGGCTCTAACGATTTATTTCAAATTTTAAATATATACTATGTGCGGTCCAAATATGCAATTGTGCTAGGTGTCATGTTTGGGGAAATTCGGGTACTAGTACTTTGCTGATGTACTTTTTTAGTTTTTTCTAATTTTCTCGAAATTCCCTTCAAAGATTTTTTTCAAATTTTAAATAGTTCCCAGTTCCGGCATAGAAAACAAATTGCGCTAGGTCTCGTCTTCAGGAAACCTCGAGTACTAGTACTTTACTGGTGTACTTTTTTTAATATTTACCAATTTTCTTGAAATTTCTTTTAACCTTTTCTTTCAAATTTTAAATATTTTTTTATTTCTTCTATACAAATAAAATTTGGCCCCTCGAGTACTAGTACCTTACTGGTGTACTTTTTTTTAGGTTTTTTTAATTTTCGTTTTAAAGGTTTTATAATGTTCAAAGCCTAGTGGGCTTGCTTCCTGGTCAAACCCTCCCTCTCTTTGCCCTGGACCCTCAGATTTAGAATATATCCACGAATATTAAATTTTAATTAATCCGCAATTTTGTAAATACAAAAAATTACGCTCAGAAGTATTTTATTTTATAGAGGATGAGTTTTGGGGGTGGATTAATTAAATAAGTGTTTTAAAAATTATTTTACTTCGAATAGATCCCCAATAAATAAATAAATACAAAAAATTACGCCTAGAAGTATTTTTTTTATAGAGGGTGAGTTTAGGGGTGGATTAATTAAATAAGTGTTTTAAAAATTATTTTACTTCGAATAGATCCCCAATAAATAAATAAATACAAAAAATTACGCCTAGAAGTATTTTTTTTATAGAGGGTGAGTTTAGGGGTGGATTAATTAAATAAGTGTTTTAAAAATTATTTTACTTCGAATAGATCCCCAATAAATAAATAAATACAAAAAATTACGCCTAGAAGTATTTTTTTTATAGAGGGTGAGTTTAGGGGTGGATTAATTAAATAAGTGTTTTAAAAATTATTTTACTTCGAATAGATCCCCAATAAATAAATAAATACAAAAAATTACGCCTAGAAGTATTTTTTTTTATAGAGGGTGAGTTTAGGGGTGTGTAAAGGAAGTGAGTCTTTTAATAGTTATTTAATAAAGAGATATCGATTTTATTCCCAACAGAATAAATCCCCGTTAGTTTGTTTTCAAATGAAAAGTATTTTTTTATAAATAGAGAATTTATTTGATAATTATATTTCTTGGGCGCTTTGAGAATAATGCTATTTCTCTATCGATCGATGCCTGCTGCCTTTCTCTAGTTGAATTCGAGTCGTGTCATGAGTCACTCCGTTCGTCTCTCGCGTGTGTTCAGTTTCTTTTTTATATTGTGTTGTGTTATTTGTGCAATTAAGACGTTCATCCACTCGTTTGGTCATCTTATCATTAAGGTATTGAATATTTCCTTATCTCATTTGCATAACGGATTAACTAACATTTTATATTTTTTTATATTTTCACTTTTTTTTTTCTCTTTTTAATAAAATCATAATAATATCCAATTTGTAATTATAAATAACATTCTGATAAAGTATGACACCCAGGGAGTGGGAGGGTGTAAATCACCCCCTTCTAATAAACTAAAATACTATTTTTTTTTAATAGATAAAATTTAAAAACAAAACTTATTAATTAATTCACTATTATTAACATGTTTTTCTTTAATCAAATGAAGTCCGTTCTCTTTTTTCTCTCCCCCCCCCCCCTCCCCATGCTTTTCTTAACAAAAACTCTAAATAATTAGTAATTAAATATTTTTTTAAATTGAAAAATTAAATTTTTAAATTTCGTCTATTTCTTTGTTATTTGTGCAAAAACGACGTTCGTTCACCCCCCAAATTCACGACTCCAGGTTTGATCATCTAATTATCAAGGTATTTAATAAAGTGGGATGAGAGAGGGTGTAATCCACCCCTTCTAATACTCCAAATTACTATTATAAATAAAATTTCAAAATAAAAATTATATTTTTTATAAAATTCTTCCCTCCAATCAATTGGGGTATGTTCTTTCTCCCTCCCCTTAACAAGGGCGGATCCAGAGGAGTTTTTCAGTGAGGGGGGAAGGTAATCTGGTGTGAGTGATTGCACAGTACACAACTTTCGGTAATTTAAAGTTGCATTCTGTATTTGTTTGCCAGATTTTTTTTTTGTGTCTAAATAGATTTGAACAAACAAACATCCCTACTAAGCATTTTGAGGGACCCACTTGTTTTTTTGGAATTAGGGACCCTCAAAACGAGTATATATCCTCGACGTCGAATTTTTGATATGATCGCAATATTACATATTTAGTATATTTTCATTTTTTTTCTCTTTTTAATAAACTCATAATATTATCCAATTTGTAATTATAACACTCTGATAAAGTATGACACCCACCCAGGGAGTGAGAGGGTGTAATCACCCCCTTCTAATAAACTAAAATATTATTTTTTTTAAATAGATAAAATTTAAAAACTAATATTCTTTATTAATCTCTATTATTATTAACATGTTTTTCTTTAATCAAATGAAGTTCGTTCTCTTTTTCGCTCTCCTCCCCCACCCCATGCTTTTCTATCATAATTAGTAATTAAATATTTTTTTTTTTTAATTGAAAAAATAAATTCTCTTTCACTGTTTAATTTCATATTAAAATCAGTAATTTTCAAAGCCTGGAGTTCATCTTTTTGTGTGACATTAAAAAGTGAAATATTTTATATGAAACTAGCTGCAAGACCCGCCTTCAGCGGCCTAGCCAGTGTCCCTTGCTCACCTTCGGCAAACATGTCACCGTCGAGGAAGGACAAGACTTTTACCAATTTAGCATTTCAATTAAAAATATCTCTGTGAAATATAAATGGGAATAATTTTTACTCTTTAAGTTAAGTTGTGCAGAGAGACTTAGGCCTGCTCTAGGGAAGTACAAGTCGAGCCTCTAAGCTTATCGGTCCATCATTCGTTTAGTGTATTTATTTAATTCGCTTTTTTTATTTATTTTGGTTTGTTAATGAATAGTTTTTGATATAAATCGCCCCACTTCGTTCAATGCACTCCCTTAAATTATATATTAATTCATCTTTAATTTTTTTTTTTTTTTTTTTTTAATCCATTTGGTTTTTTCATTAAAATATTTAATATTTTATTTTTAATTATTATTTTTAGTGATTACCAACTCTACACACACACACACACACACACACACTCAAACATGGTAGAAAATGGCCTACATAAATATATACATATGGAAATTAAAATTTTATTTTTGGCTTTTTTTCGATTTGAAACCTAATATAGGTAAATTATTTTGTATTTTAGCATTCGTTTTACTTTCTCTTAACCTATATATGAAATAAATAGTTTGGCGATCTTGTTAAAAATTCGATGTCGAGATTTTAACTAAATTAAAGCCCATTTCATTTAGATTATTTAGGAAAAAAAAATTTCTTGAATATCTCATTCCCTTTTAGAGATATTGGCTTTAGCGCTAAACCATGTTTGCGTTTTCAAAACTAAAAATATGGGTAATGAGTTCCCCGAGACTTTCTCGTATATTCTTTTGGAATTACGTCTGGGGGTGGTGTGTGTGTGTGTGTGTGAACACGATTGCTTAAAAACCAAAGCAGCTAGATGGATGAAATTTGGTATATGCACCTTACACTAAAATTGTAGATTTCTATCAACTTTTGGAGTAAATACGTATTTGTTTCACAAATTCATTTGTTTATATTTACCCTTTTTTTAATGACAGCTGTATGATTTTGTTTTGATTTTTTTATCAAAATTAACGAAAATTTTCTTTTTCTTCTTTGATTATTTCAAAAACTATTCAGTTTTCGAGAAAACGTCAAAGAATAAAAACTTTACTTTACTTACTTTAAAGTATTTTATCATAATATAACAAAAAAATTGAAAATTTCAAAATTTTGGAAAAAACTTTTTAAGTAAAGTCTACTACTTCCAAGTGACGCATTTACTCCAAAAGTTGATAGAAATCTACAATAGGAGCATATACCAAATTTCATTGATCTAGCTACTTTGGTTTTTAAGCAATCGTGTTCACACACACACACACACACACACCCAGACGTAATTCCAAAAGTAGTTTTTTTGGACTCAGGGAGGTCTAAAACGTGGAGAAACATCAAAATCTTGAAGTCGAATTTTTTTACGATTACAATACTTTCTCTATAAAGAGAGAAAGTAAAAAAATCAATAATATGATTTTTTTTTTCTATTTTAGGGTTTTTTTTTTTTTAAACATTCACACTTTTTTCTCATTCACACTCACACTCACACACACATTCACACAGTCTTTTCGGTAACTTAGGCCATTTAAGACTTTGACGATAACCGTTTAGAAAAATCGAAATTTTCAAGATTTTTTTTGCTTTGGTCACCCCTAATACAATTTTAGATATCCCTGAATGCAAAACACATATATGTACGATATTCTATAGTTCTTTGGCTTTCTAAAAATCATTTATTCGTAAAAATCTGTTAATTATTAACGAAATTATGAACAAAAACGTGAGCAAAGAAAAAACACAAGTACATTCACTGGACGAAAAAAATGAACCTCTTGTTCTTTTAGAAGTATAAAGAAAGATATGAGATTCAAAAAAATATTTTTTTTTTTAATAATATATGATAAAGTTAGTGCCCGTGAACCTATGCTCCAAGAGGGGAGGGGGGAAGGCCCCTGAAAATAAATGATACAAAAAAATGATAAAACAAAGAAAAAAATACAAAAAATCTTCACAGTAAACATCACTTGGGGTTTGAAAGTAATACTAAGGGATGTTAACATTATTAATATCAAAATACGTACTTATCTTGAAGTGACTTCCCCCAAAAAACCTTCCACCCTAAAAATGGAGTCCAAGAGGATACATTAGCTTCTCGTAGATAGGGTTCGCTTTTTAATTCAATTGAAGTCCATTTTTTCGTCCAGTGAGTGTACTTGTGTTTTTTCTTTGCTCACGTTTTTGTTCATAATTTCGTTAATAATTAACAGATTTTTATGAATGAATGATTTTTAGAAAGCCAAAGAACTATAGAATATCGTACATATAGGTGTTTTGCATTCAGGGATCTCTAAAATTGTATTAGGGGTGTCCAAAGCAAAAAAAATCTTGAAAATTTCGATTTTTCTAAACTTTAAGCCGTTTGCGGCACGTCTAAATGACCTCCGATTGAGCTGAAACTTAAAATTTTTATGTATTCCAACTATCTGCATAATTTGACGGGGTGTCGCGTTAATAATAATTTGAACATTCTAAATAAAAGCCGTTCTAGAGCCCATTTTCTATCAAAATCTATTTCGCTCTATATCTCTAAAACTGTGCCTGATGGAGCAAAACTGAAATGATATTTGAATTCAGCATGAAAAATACTTCTAGAATTTCATATCTTCATTCTTGTGAAAGAAAAAAAGTTCATTTTTGTCGACTAGTGTAATTTAAAAATTTTGTATATTATTTATGTAACACTCTATACATTTACATTACATTAGGCAATAATTATATAGAGAAAATAGATAGTCAAAGATTTTTTTTTAAATTAAATCAATTTCCTTAATATAAAGTATTATTAAACAATTTTGCTTTATAAAATATTATTGAAGATCAATGACCACTGGGGCTTAAAACCATCCTCCTACCCTAACTCTCTTTAAAAATATACCTTAAATAGAATAAATTTATTTATTACATTATTTTTTTTTATTTTTCAGATGGCAAACAGTGTAAGAAGAGTCATCGCTTGTCATCAACCTGCTAGCTGCTCCTGTCTTCAGGGCTCAAACTGCGCTTCCAGCACCTGCAGTACATCTAAGGCTTGTATATTTTTATTAGCGGGGCGCAGAGCTAGATATATTTAGGTTTTTTCAAAATTTCTTTTTCTTTTTGATTCGACTTCAATAACTTATTTTAGATAGATTAAAAAATAAAAATAGGATGTATTAATATTTTCTTTCTCCATTCCAGGATCCCTAATTTAACCATTTTTTTCAGAGCCCCAATTCATCGGTTGAAGACATCGTGGGATAACAATGGATGTGTATGTAAGTAGGCTTTCTTGTAAAATTTGTATTCTATTACGAATGCAAATTAAAACATCCACCGTGGGACATCATCTTCATGAGACAAAACAAAGTGTTTAGCTTTTAGATTTATCAGTCATAGGAAGGATATGTGTATTGGGGTATCTCTTCATCTCTTTCTATCTTTTTTTCTTTTTCAGCTTAATTTAAATGTTAAATACACATAATCCTTTAAGTTAGATATACTACTAGGGGGAGATAAAACATTTCTGCGCTCACGCTTTCTTTCTTTTTTTTTGGGGGGGGGTCAAGGGGTCAGGATCCTCTGAGTATCAACTGAATGTTTTTCGATTGGGGAATGATGTTCTTATACTGGCATAGGTGTCGTTATTCTTTCCCCATTGTTCCCAAATAGGACGGCAGTGATTGGGGCACTGCAAAGTTAGGTAGAATAGGGATTCCCAGAAAAGAATGTCTATTCCCTAATTGACTGATGTTCAGGAGAAAAAGAGGATTCTCTATTAACGCGTTTTTTTGCAAGAAAGATTATCTAAATCTTTCAATCGAAAACCGGTCGTCCACTGGATTCTTGGCCTGAATGTTTTAGTGGAGGGTAGGTTAGAGGCGGAGTGTGCCCTCTTTGGATAGGATAGGTGTTGTTTAGCTTTTTTATACATTCCGACCCTCACCATACTCTTACTGAGGCATTCAGGTCCTTGACTCCGGTCTTGTACTTACCGGGATTCGCATCCTAACACCGTTTTTTCTATTTTCATTTCTTCTTCAACTTTACTTGGGTGTGGGCGCGTTTCACCGTTCCGTTATCGATAACTTTTTTGAAATATAGACTTACCTGTCTATCGGGAGTGTTCGTGTTTCGCGATCGTCTCAAGAAAGAAGAGGCTCTCCACTGAAGAGTTAGGTGGCCAACTGAGCCACAGAGGGGATTGGGTGTAGGTTAGATTTAGAAGACAGAAGACTTGGGTTTCTGCGAGTACTTCTTCAAGGTAACTAATTTTTAATATAAAAAAAAAAAAAAAATTTAATAGAAAAGGAATTTGAAAAAAACAGCTGATTATTAATAAAATATCATTGACAATACTACTAACCAATTATTATATATTTCAATGATATAAAAAGAGGATACAGGCAATAATAAAAAGCATCTATTTTGTTAACACTCTTTATTTCGGAACGTTTCGGCTATGATCAACAAAGCCACAAGCTAGAAATATATACATACATTCATTAAATAAGTGTTTTGTTAATAAATCGTCATAATAGTAGCTAGCTTGGAGGGCTGAAGATGGCTTTGTTGATCATAGCCGAAACGTTCCGAAATAAAGAGTGTTAACAAAATAGATGCTTTTTATTATTGGCTGCATCCTCTTTTTATATCATTAATCTAATTGTATAACAGCCAGAATTCGTTATATATTATATATTTCATTTTTCAATTCTCTCAATATTTTTTTCAAATTCCACTTTTAATAATAATAATAATATTTATAATTTTCTCCTTTGTTTCAGATGGGTGGTTGGGAGTGGGGGCTGCACTTCGGCGTTCTTCGAATGCAACCAAGTGAATTCTTCAGTACGTAAATCTTTAATTAAATCCATTCAAAATAATTACTCAAAGATATAAGAAAAATATTATTTTCTTTTTTTTTAGTCAAGGGCATCATTATAAAAATTTAGAAATATTATTTCTCATCATTCTTAATGCCGTGGTGGCATGAAAATTTCAAGTTAAAATAAATAGAAAAGCATAACAAGAAAACAGTGACTTTGATAAATCGGATCTAAAACATCAACTCAAATAAATAAATATATTTTTATTTTGATAAATAAAATAAAATATCAAATCTTAAGTAGGCATATTAATTTTTTTTTTTAATCACGCTAATTTCTTGATATTAATTTTTAATTTTTTTTTTTAGGTGACACATCAAAAAGAATAAACAAACAAAATAAGAAAATATTCGCTCAATTTTCACTATATCATGTCGCCTTATCCTTATTATTCCCTCTAATAAAGTGAAATAATTAAGAAAAATGATATTCAAATATCAACATCAATGAACTTGTTTAGAAATAAAAATGAATATTTGAATTTGACTCTGCCTATTGCTTCGTTCTGGTAAACTTGATAGCAATATAAGAATTGGGCAAATTTATCATTGATCCTCAATATGTTAATGAATCTTTAAAAATCATCTGTGTGTGTGAACAAAATATCTCAAGAACGAAAAGAGCTAGCAGGTTGAAATTTTATATTTAAGTTAAAAATTTCCAAAAAATACATAAATAAGGCCTGAATTACTAATTTCATCCCTTAGTTAAGCCTTATACTGGATCTTAGCTAGTTAACTACGATATGGCTCTTATTTAATCATATGATTAGCCTAACTTGAGGTTAAAAGACTTTAAAGATTAGCTACTTAATTAGAAATGAAGAAACCGGTCCTAAGGGTTAATAATTACTGTCACAACATTGCTAGGAATTTTATCTTTGTGATTTATGAATCCAGGCCTGATCGAATTTTTAAGATCTATATTTTTTTGAAAGTCGATTTTTTTCTTTTTCCCTCGATATTTATTCAACCGTTAATTTTTAATCTTGTTATTCCATTTTAAATTGCAAGGTGGATTTTTCCTTTCTTTTTTTTTTGGAATATCGTATATATAGTAGTTGTATATAATAATAAAGAACTCGTCCCATTTCCATACAATTCACCTTCAAATAGTAAACACTCGCCTCGGGGGACGAACAAAAAGGGGGTGGAGAACAAATCCATTCCTTTTATGGAGAAGAGCATATATGGGTCCCCACGAGACCAAACCCGAATGTTTATTATTATAATAAATTAATGGTAATTGGAATTTAACAAAATACTTGAATATAGGCGACTATGATCTGGATATTTTTATTTTATTTTATATTTTTACTTTCTCTTACCTATGTATATATGTAATATATATATAGAGAGAAAGTATTGGATTCATGTCAAAAATTCGATGTCGAGATTTTGATGGATCTTCACGTTTTGAGGTCCCCTGAATCCAAAAAAGTGGTTTTCGCGACATGGTCTGTCTGTGGGTGTGTGGGGTGTGTGTGTGTGTGTGTGTGTTCAATTTTAAGCATGAAGGAATTGAGCTATGAGGCTGAAATTTTATATTTAAGTTAAACATCTCCCGGGACCGGAAAAATAAGCTTTTAATCAAAATCGGCCAAAGAGTACTAGTACTTTACTGATGTACTTTTTCAGTTTTTTCCGATTTTCTCAAAATTTGCTCCAACGATTTTTTTTAAAATTCAAAAATCAATTATTTTTTAGATGCTCTTTAAAATGTATATTCTCATTTTGCAATTGAAATCTTCTGAAGACCACTTTACTCTTGTATTTCATAGGGAAGATAGGAGAAATGGTTGCCATGGTAACAAAATATAAATATTTTCCCATACTTATACATTTTACATCTGAATTCATATGTTCCGTACTGTCGGGAACTAAATATATGCCGACACAAAAAATCTGGTGTGACAAGCACAGAACACAACTTTCGATTACCGAAGGTAAGAGAAAGTTGTGTGCTGTGCGCCAGTCACACCATATTTTTTTTTTGATGTTTTAATCAGATTGATTTTGTTATTATAAGAGGCAACTGCTCTGCCACTGTACTACTGCTGAATTTTTTAGGAGCCAATTAGACGAAGGAATAAATCCTGAGTAGAAAACAAATGGCGGAAAAAACTTTTTCAAAAAATTTTTTTTAAATTAAATTATTTCTTAATATAACCTATCAACCATTTTAATAATAGAAATAATTTTTTTTTTTAAATTTATTATTACCATAGACATTTTTAACACTTTTTGACAAATGGTGGACCACCAAGGATTTCAATCGAAAACGACAGGCCGGAAAATCGAAAATGACATATCAATGAAATTTTTTTGTCTGTGCCCACAGCCTTGAAGTTGAATAGAATAAAAAAAAGAATCTAGAAGAAATAAATAGGACTCTGATTGAGTAAATTGATATATTATCTTTTTTTTTTTTTTTTTTTATTAAAGAATTTTTCATTAGGCTTCTATATTAATGTTACGCTAATAGAATTTTCGACTTTTAAGATGGCAAAAGAAGAGTCAACGGAAAAAATTTCAACCTAAAATTTTTATTTATTAGACTTATTTTTAAACCAAATACCACTAATTATTTTTATTTTGTTATAAAATCTGTTTCGGCATCTGAGGCCATTTAGACCGAGTTCTTATTTTTTAAATTAATTGGTAGCCAATTTAGTTTAGTAGAATTTTATGGAATGCAAATATTAGGTCTTGATACAAGAAGGGAGAACTCAACCTCTCTGCTAAGTCATAAGTAAGAGCTGCCATTAATTATAAATTTCAATTTTAATATTAAAAAAATATATATACTCTGAAATATGATAGCTAGAAAGCCAGATCCTTGATTAGTTAATTTTATTTTTCAAAAATACTATTCTTTAAACCTGTTTACTACCCTTTCATAATATGAGTTCTTGTAGTAGATAGAATTTCAATTATATTCATGAGTTTATGTCTGGTTTTTATTGCAAGAGTCATAAACAACGACAACACCTAAAGATCATTAAACGCAAATACATTCACAGAAAAATTAATTCCATATAGACTTGGATTTAATTATTTATCGACCTTGCATTTATTCGCACACAGAATTAAGAAAATGAATAATCAAAAATGGTTTTGAAAAACAAAATGTCTAATTTTTTCTCCAAAATCTTAGAGCCACCTAAAATTCTCTTTGAATGAAACTTTTAATAAAAATCTGGTGTGACTGGCGCACAGCACAACTTTCTCTTACCTTCGGTAATCGAAAGTTGTGTTCTGTGCTTGTCACACCAGATTTTTTGTGTCAACATATATTTAGTTCCCGACAGTACGGAATATATGAATTCAGATGTAAAATTTATAAGTATCTGAAAATATTTATATTTTGTTACCATGGCAACCATTTCTCCTATCTTCCCTATGAAATACAAGAGTAAAGTGGTCTTCAGAAGATTTCAATTGCAAAATGAGAATATACATTTTAAAGAGAATCTAAAAATTAATTGATTTTTGAATTTAAAAAAAAATCGTTGGAGCAAATTTTGAGAAAAACGAAAAAAACTGAAAAAGTACATCAGTAAAGTACTAGTACTCTTTGGCCGATTTTGATTAAAAGCTTATTTTTCCGGTCCCGGGGGGTGTTTAACTTAAATATAAAATTTCAACCTCGTAGCTCAATTCCTTCATGCTTAAAATTGAACACACACCCACACACCCCCCACCCACCCACCCACCCACCCACCCACCCACCCACCCACCCACAGACAGACCATGTCGCGAAAACCACTTTTTGGATTCAGGGGACCTCAAAACGTGAAGATCCATCAAAATCTCGACATCGAATTTTTGACATGAATCCAATACTTTCTCTCTATATATATATTACATATATACATAGGTAAGAGAAAGTAAAAAACACTATAATCCTATTTAAAATATCACTTTAAATAATTCTTCTTTGATTTTTACTTTCCCGTATATCGAGCCTATATTTAAAATTTGAAAAAAATCATTAGAGAAATTTTGTGCTTACAAATTAACAAACGTACAGTGAGGGACAATATTATGTCCCACCCATGCGTTTTCTACTTGTGATTATTTTATTGTTTTTATAAAAATAAGATGAAAATTTTTATTGGAAATTTTCTAGGTTTGAACCATGAAAGTTTCCATTAAAAAATATTTACTATTTTTTTTTTTAAACAATGAAATAATTACAAGTAGAAAAATCTGGTGTGACTGTCGTACAGCACACAACTTTCTCTTACCTTCGGTAATCGAAAGTTGTGTTCTGTGCTTGTCACACCAGATTTTTTGTGTCGACATATATTTAGTTTCCGCCAATATATTAGAATTAAAGATGTCAAATTTATAAACATGGGAAAATATTTATATTTTGTTACCATGGGAACCATTCCTCCTATCTTCTCTATGAAGCACAAGGGTAAAGTGTGCTTCAAACAATTTTGAGAGCAAAACGAGAATATACATTTGAAAGAGCATCTAAAAAATAATTGATTTTTGATTTTTAATCAAAATCGTTAGAGCGAATTTTGAGAAAATCGAAAAAAACTGAAAAAGTACATCAGTAAAGTACTAATACTCTTTGGCCGATTTTGATTAAAAGCTTATTTTTCCGGTCCCGGGGGTGTTTAACTTAAATATAAAATTTCAACCTCGTAGCTCAATTCCTTCATGCTTAAAATTGAACACACACACACACACACACAGACAGACCATGTCGCGAAAATTACTTTTTTGGATTCAGGGGACCTCAAAACGTAAAGATCCATCAAAATCTCGACATCGAATTTTTGACATGAATCCAATACTTTCTCTCTATATATATATTACATATATACATAGGTAAGAGAAAGTAAAAAGCATGGGTGGGACTTAATTATGTCCCTCACTGTACATTGCCCGTTTAATAGTGGGCCTATAATAGGGCCTATAAGATGTACAGTATACCATTATAATTTTAATTATTACATTAAATCACCGGTCTATGAAATAAATAGAAAAAATTATTTTAGGATTCGTGTCCTTTTAATTTGCTTCCTTCCTCCACTCTGGACCGCACAGACCGAGATGTGATGTAGCTTAATTTGGAAAGCTGGTAAAAAAACAACTTGGACCAACCACACATCGCTTGCCAAAACTAATAGGTTATGTTTTTTTTTCCGTTTTTTTTTCCACCCAATTTTATAAAAACAAAGAAGTCCTCAACTTCCTTCTGGAAAAGCTATTATAACTGTTCAAAATCAAAAGAAAAAAAAAATCATATCTTTCATCTGCTCTGCCCTAATTATATATATTAATAAAGCTTGAAAATTAAATAATAATTAATAAGAGATGACTTCCTTATATCTGTGGGTGGCACAAAAACAATATGACTTTAAAGGTTTTTGGTGAATGATTAAGCAGAAAATCATAGAAAATGAATTGTTATACTTACCGGATTTACAATTGACCGACTCTTTATATAAATGGAAATAATATTAATATTTAGACCTATGACATGTATGATTATATTAGATTTTTTAAGGGGCCGTCCACGTATTACATAACGCCTTTTTTACGATATTCTAGCCCCCCCCCCCCCCGTCACATACAAACTAACCTCCCTACAAATATTATGTCACAACATAGAACTACCCCCCCCCCCCGAAACTTGTTATAAAATTTTTCTTAAAATTCCCTATACAAAATTCATATCATTTCAACTTTTTTTTTTTTAAAATATGCGAGTCTCATCCCATCTTTTCAAACTAAAAGAATTTCATAAATTCAACTTTGAATTGATATGTCACCCTTTTTAAACCCTCGAGTAACCCATGTCACAATTAGCAACGTTTTGGCCAGGCCCCTCCCCCTCCTAACGCGTTATGTAATATGTGGGCGACCCCTAATTTACTTCTGCATGAAATCACTTCTTCATAATGTGAGTGTGCTTAAATTATTTATTTTAATAGTTATTGCTAGGCATACTCTGTATTTTAGAGGGAAGTTTTGTTTACCTGCGCTAGTAAATCAGAATTGTTCAAGTATTTGTTCAAGATATGTTATTTAAAAAATTTACCTCATCTTTTTCAATGTTGTTTTGATCTTCTAAGTTCATCTTCCAAGGCTATCGTAAAGGTCATGTTATATTTAATTGTTTTGAGGAGATCGCCTAATTTGTTTTTCAAACAAATGGTTTTTCTTTAATTATACAATATTTTCTGTTTTTCTTAATAATTATAATTAGGTATTTAGCATAGATAGTCCGTTCACTATATGAAAGCAGTGGGACGCAATATTCCCAATCAAACTCAAATTCAAAATAAATCTTAAGGCAAGAACTAGCAGAAAATATTTTCTGCGCTGTATAGTAAGCCCAGTATTAGGACTATTATTAACTTGAGATAAAGGTTTGACCATTCTCACCCCAAGCACAAGATAACTATGATTTTGTGGCCCGAGCCAAATTGAAGTTTCAAATTATTTTTCAATAATAAAAGATAACCAATTTTGTCTAAAAGTGCATCTTCCGAAAACTAAGGTTAGTTTTCAATCTAGTGTGAAGGCATATTAATTAAAACTATTAAAGAAAACTTTAATTTTTGCTATTTTTTTCCTTTAAGTGCTCTTTAGTAACATTTCTATTTTTACTTTCTCTTATCCTATGTATGAAATATATATAAAAAGTATTGCGATCATGTCAAAAATTCGATGTCGAGATTTTTTTAATACTTAACCTGGTTCGGATCCCATTAAACAAGAAATTAAAAGTCTAACAAGTTTCTTGTTAATAAATTTATTAACCTAAAACAATAAATGGGGATTTTATGATATCTAAATAATAATAAAGAGAGTCATTTGGCTCATGACCGGCATATGTGGGCTCCAGTCTGCGTGTCTGGTGCGTGCGTGACCACTACCAATTAGTCTCGTAATTAAGTCCTTTCTTTGACTTGCGACAGATGAGCCTCCTCAATCCGGTCCATCATCATCATCAATCAGAGAATCATCCACTTAGCATCCATATTCACACATTAGGAAATTTCACATTTTCAACTTAAGCCATTTTTTTTTTTTTAACACCAACTCGGAATTAACAGATCATTTTCCAATTCATTGAGTTCTTCCTTTTTGTTCATCGTCTTTAAATTATTTCCTTAATTGAAATTTATTGATTACAATGTTGGTTTTAATTTAATACAATGTTTAATTTAATAAAATTAGATTTTTGAGAAAATTAAATTAGTTTGATTAAAAATGTAGTCAACTGATTTAGTTAACAAAATCTGGATTAATATGCCTATATATTTATTAATTTAATTATGATTTATTTGATGTGCAAGTTGTGACTGTAGATATATAGTGAAGGATGCATAGAGGCAGAGACAGCCAAGAAATTATACCCTGAATGTTTTATCAAATAGGTTTCGGTACATATTACGCTCCTTCTTCAGTCCTTTAATCGGTAAATACCATATGTTGCTCATAGTTGGTCAAATTATACATATAGCATATAGATCGATTTATAAATATTGCTCAGGGGCCCACATCTTGTGGGTACGTGGATGGCGACCACGAGCTGCCCGAGCTGGGACAGGTAGTCCTTCATTTCTTTGTATGTCTGTCTCTTCTTTCCTCTTTCCAACAGGCGTCAGACCGTGCGACGGGTCGGCCTGTCCTATTTCTTCCGGTCGCAAAAACATATGATAGTGTTGGAGGAAATAAGTGATGTTCGCGGGAATAAGGCGAGGTCAGAAGATGTATATTCTCATTTTGCCCTTTTTTTTTTTTTTTTTTTTTTTTTAAACAATCACACTTTTTTTCTCATTCACACTCACACTCACACACACATTCACACAGTCTTTTCAGCAACTCAGGCCATATAAGACTTTTTACGATATCCGTTATTGATAAATATACATATATGTGGTCCAGGCATTCTTATTTAAGCCATTTGGTATCCAATTGGCTTAAATAAAATCATCGGACTGCCTGAGGTCCGAACCCGCGACGTTTGGTATATGAGGTTAGCACGCTAACCTCTACGCCATGCCCCGAGGGCCATTTTGCCCTTAAAATTGTACTTCATAGGAAAGATAAGCGAAATAGTTGTTATGGTAACAAAATATAAATATTTTTCTGTTTATAAATTTTATATATCTTAAATTATAATGTATCGGCGGAAACTAAACACATCGTTTCTCTTACCATAGGTAAGAGAAAGTTGTGTGCTGTGAGACCATGCACACCATATTTTTTATTATTCTCATTTAAACCCACACTTTTTTTACTGTTTTAAATGAAAATAACTTTTTTTTTTCCTGATTATTTTTAATTAGTCTATTGGGAAAATATTCATTTTTTTTTTTTTTTTAACCCTTTTCGGCTACAGAGGCCATTTAGGGATTATTTATTTAATATAAATTTTAATATACAATGTACCGATGGCAACCGGGGGGCGTTCCACACGCTGATTGCTCGGGGTCACCAATCCCGAACTTTCGCCGTGCTTAGCATCACTTAACTTCAACGATTGTGGTGACTGTTGATCTTCTCCGTTGCTAGGCCCCCCGGCTGGGAAAATATAAAAGAAGAGAAATAAAAGGTAAATATACAAACCACCCACAATTATTTGATTAAAGCCAATACTAATTGAATTATTTTTTTTTTTTTTAGGAAATGTATCAGTGGAAGTATAAAAACACGACTAGCTCATTTTATATAATCAAAGTGTGATTTGTTTAGTTACATAAGACTTTTTAATAAATTCAAATGGTTGGTATACAATTCAATTGAAATAGATTTTTCGCCTGGGACGAACCCTTGACCTTTGGCAGGTTGACAGTTAAATTTAAAAGAAAATAGACTTTTTCCTATCAAATCTCCATCCTTTTCCATATGACTCTCACTGTTTTTACTTTCTCTTACCTATGTATATATGTAATATATATATAGAGAGAAAGTATTGGTTTCATGTCAAAAATTCGATGTCGAGATTTTGATGGATCTTCACGTTTTGAGGTCCCCTGAATCCAAAAAAGTGGTTTTCGCGACATGGTCTGTCTGTGGGTGGGTGGGTGGGTGGGTGGGTGTGTGTGTGTGTGTTCAATTTTAAGCATGAAGGAATTGAGCTATGAGGTTGAAATTTTATATTTAAGTTAAACACCCCCGGGACCGGAAAAATAAGCTTTTAATCAAAATCGACCAAAGAGTACTAGTACTTTACTGATTCACTTTTTCAGTTTTTTTCGATTTTCTCAAAATTTGCTCCAACGATTTTTTTTAAAATTCAAAAATCAATTATTTTTTAGATGCTCTTTAAAATGTATATTCTCATTTTGCGATTGAAATCTTCTGAAGACCACTTTACTCTTGTATTTCATAGGGAAGATAGGAGAAATGGTTGCCATGGTAACAAAATATAAATATTTTCCCATACTTATAAATTTTACATCTGAATTCAAATGTACCGTACTGTCGGGAACTAAATATATTTCGACACGAAAAATCTGAGTGTGACAAGCACAGAACACAACTTTCGATTACCGAAGGTAAGAGAAAGTTGTGTGCTGTGCGCCAGTCACACCAGATTTTTAATAATTTTTTCAATCAAATCTTATCATTACTACTTAGTTACATAATGTATTATATAAAAAAATTAAAGAAAATTTCTAAAACTTATTACTACTGCCTTTAGGTTATATATATATAAAAAAAAAATAATTAAACCTTTTGCAAGTTGAAATTTATATAAAAAAAAATTGATTAGTAAATTGTTTTATAATGTTGATTAATGATTTACATCGTTATTTGCAAATTATTATAATCTAAATTTGATATATAAAAAATAGATATTAGGCATTTATAATTGGGCCAATTTCGCTGACGAAAAGTTTTATTATTCATTAAACAAATTAAAAGGTAAATGAGGAAAAAATTTGCTAGCGGCATTAACAGAAAAAGATTTAAGAGAAATAAGCGGTCGGAAGCGAGAATGTGAAAAAAAGCAAAACTTTTTTTTTTTTTTATCAGATTTCATGTGCAGATTTTAATTATTATAATAATCGTTTAAAAGTGTGTATTTTTATTTGAAACTTTAGTACCTAATTTTTTAAATAATAAATAATAAATAAATAAATAAATTTATTACGACCCGCTTAGAGGCACCAGTCCTCGGTGGCTAGGTCCAACAAACACAATACAAATTTAAATACAATAACAAATACAACAAAACAAAACGAAAAAAAAAATGGAAATGTATGCCCATTAACAATTAACATGTTCATGCATTTCCATCGAAAGAAATAAAAAATTTTAAATAGCATTTTTACTTTTTCTTACCTATGTATATATGTAATATGTATTGGATTAATGTCGAAAATTCGATGTCAAGATTTTGATGGATATACACGTTTAGGGTCCAAAAAAGTGGTTTTCACAACATGTTCTGGGTGTGTGTGAACAAAATATCTCAAGAATTAAAAGAGCTATTTTATATAATATTTCACTTAGATACCCCTGGGATGTAACACGAAGCTACAAACAAAAGTAGTAATACTTTACTGATGTGCTATTTCAGTTTTTTGTTTCTTCAATTTTCTCAAAATTCGCTGTAACGATTTTGATTAAAATTCATAAATCAATTATTTTTTAGTTTCTCTTTAAAATGTATATATACCCACTTTACCCTTGAAATCTTATGAAGCACACTTTAGTCTTCTACTTCATAGGAAAAAGCTAGGACAAATTAATGGTTGCCATAGTAACAAAATATAAATCTTTTTTTTTACTTTCTCTTACCTATATGTTAATATACATACTGTATACCGGTATATAGAGAGAGGAAGTATTGGATTCATATCAAAAATTCTGTCGAGATTTTGATGGAAATACACGTTTTGAGGTCTCCTGAATCCAAAAAAGTGGTTTCGTGATTTATCAGTAAAATTTTTCGTGGAAATTGTTTGAAGCACACTTTACTGATGTATTACAGATTTTTAAAATTCCGCTCTTCCTTCCATAGACCCAATGTTAAGTCCCTATGGGCATGTTAATTTTGATTCAAATAGGGGTCCCCTTTAGAACTTTTTACACATTAAAAAATCTGGTGTGACTGGCGCATAGCACAAAAGTTTCTCTTACCTTCGGTAATCGAAAGTTGTGTTCTGTGCTTGTCACACCAGATGTTTTGTGTCGACATGTATTTAGTTTCCGACAGTACGGTACATTCGATTTTCAAGATGGAAAATTTACAAGTATGGGAAAATATTTATATTTTGTTACCATGGCAACCATTTCTCCTATCTTTTCTATGTAGTACAGGAGTAAAGTGGTCTTCAGAAGATTTCAATCACAAAATGAGAATATACATTTTAAAGAGAATCTAAAAAATAATTGATTTTTGAATTAAAAAAAAATCGTTGGAGCAAATTTAGAGAAAATCGAAAAAAACTGAAAAAGTGCATCAGTAAAGTACTAGTACTCTTTGGTCGATTTTGTTCAAAAGCTTCGTGTCACGTCCCATGGGGGTGCCTAACTTAAATATAAAATTTCAACCTCCTAGCTCTTTTCGTTCTTGAGATATTTTGTTCACAGACACACACACAGACACACACACAGACAGACACACACACACACACACAGACAGACCATGTCGCGAAAACCACTTTTTTGGATTCAGGGGACCTCAAAACCTCGACATCGAATTTTCGACATGAATCCAATACTTTCTCTCTATATATTTCATATATAGGGTAAGAGAAAGTAAAAAATCTGGTGTGACTGGCGCACAGCACACAACTTTCTCTTACCCTTCGGTAAGAGAAAGTTGCGCACTGTGCTGGTCACACCAGATTTTTTGTGTCGAGATATATTTAGTTTCCGATAGCACCTTAGTTTCAAACTTGCATTTTAAATGTTGACTGCTTCAAATAAACTATGGTTATTTTTCAAAATTTTAATCTCATATTTGGACATTTTATACACAATATAGAATCGTAAATAAATACAAAATTTCATAAGAATTGGAAAAAAAAATTTTAAATGCCTAAAAAGTTCTAAAGGGGACCCCCTTTTGAATCGAAATTAACATACAAATCCCTATAGGAAATTAACATTGTTTCTATGCGAAGATAAGGTGGAAAGGGAATTTAAAAAGAGTAGAGAGAGACGATAATGTTTGCAAGTGGGAGAGATATATATATATGTTTTCTTTGAAACAATTAAAACAGAAATAAAAAAAAAAATAAATGGGAATTTAAATAATAATCGATTTTTAATCTAATAAAAAGAAAAAGATTTAAATTCCGTTACCATGGCAACCATTTCTATCTTTCCTATGAAGAACAAGAGTAAAGTGGTCTTCAGAAGAGTTCAACGGCAAAATGAGAATATACATTTTAAAGAGCATCTAAAAAATAATTGATTTTTGAATTTAAAAAAAAATCCTTGGAGGGAATTTTGAGAAAATCGAAAAAAACTGAAAAAGTACATCAGTAAAGTACTAGTACTTTTTGGCCGATTTTGTTCAAAAGCTTATTTTGAGCGTGTGGGAAGGTACCTAAGTTAAATATAAAATTTCAATCCGGTAGCTCAATTCCTTCATGCTAAAAGAACAAGAGTAAAGTGGTCTCCAGAAGATTTCAACGGCAAAATGAGAATATACATTTTAAAGAGCATCTAAAAAATAATTGATTTTTGAATTTTAAAAAAAAATCCTTGGAGGGAATTTTGAGAAAATCGAAAAAAACTGAAAAAGTACATCAGTAAAGTACTAGTACTTTTTGGCCGATTTTGTTCAAAAGCTTATTTTGAGCGTGTGGGAAGGTACCTAAGTTAAATATAAAATTTCAATCCGGTAGCTCAATTCCTTCATGCTAAAAATCTGTCCACACATACAGACACACGCACACACACACACACATACATACACACACACACACAGACCAATTTGCGGGACCCACTTTTTTGGACTCAGGGGACCTCAAAACATGTATATCCATCAAAATCTCGACATCGAATTTTTGACATGATCGCAATACTTTCTCTCCTATATATTTCATATATAGGCTAAGAGAAAGTAAAAATTTTTTTTTACAATTCTTATGAAATTTTTGTGTTTATTTAGGACAACGTTCTCTTACCCTTCGGTAAGAGAAAGTTGTGCACCGTGCTTGACACACCAGATTTTTTAAATCTCATTTTTTCATTATCGTAAATTATTTTTTTTTACTTGAAGGACATTTTTAAAAATTTTATAAATATATACCTAGTCTGCAGACATTAGTATTTAACATACAATTAATAAATATTATTGATTAGAATGAAAACTTTTTTACTGGGCAAGCTATCTTTTCACTCACTTGTCAACGTTTCGTGGCCTCAACTCCACCCATCTTCAGGACAAATGAATTCGTCTGCAATACTTTGCCTCCAGCATTCATTCTAATGAAGATATAAGAATGGAGAATTCTTCCCTCCAGTCTTCAGTCTCAGCACTATTTTTTTTTTTGCTTCACGCGCTATAATTAAGTTGTTGGAAATTATAGTGACATTCACATTCAAATCATTGAATTTTTAAATTTAATTTTATGTTAGTTAAATGGAAATAATTTGAATTTTCTTCGAGTCATTTCCATTGTAACAACGAGCGTTTTTTTTTTTTTTTTTTTTTTTTTTTTACGAGAGGGCAATGTTTTCGAATATATTATTTTTACACTTGAATGGTGGTTGTAAATCGATTATGTGAGTCTTTATTTCCCATCCCCCTACCATTGCATCATGGACCAATCCTTCTTAATATTATATAATAAAACTAGCAAGTACCAATTTAGAAATGATTTTAATTTAATCCGAACGCTTAGATAATGAACCATGGAGGCTTTAATTTCACACCCGATGTGGCCTTTGGCCGGTGGGTGAGATGGACCCCCATTTTCACTCTCATCCCCTATTTCTTTGTCTCTCTTCAAGGGTAAGGTAAATGTCTTAATTTTGGGGCAGGTGGTTTTGCGCGCGTGCCACGCGTGTGTGCACCACACAAGGACCACACGCACCCAATGCGTGCGTGATGAGGTTGGGTCCGATGTGCCCGCAGGTGGGACCACGCCCCCCCCCCTCTCTCTCTCTCTCTCAATCTTACCCGAACCTCTTTCTTCTTCTTGAGGGCCCCACGCATTTCAAGGCGCCAAGGTGAAAATGCAATTTACAAATTCGTTCTACTTCATTGTTCTAAGTGAAGTTGAATAACTTTTCTTTTTTTCTTATTCTATATCATTAAGTATATTTAAATATACTAACCACAGGGCTAGCTTGTGTCAAACTTGGGCTTTAGGCAACTGAATCTCTACAACTTTCTTATACCCCAATTCTAAAGGAAATCTATGTTCTTGATAGACCATTTAGAATTTCCTTAAAAAAACAGTAAAAAATTAATATGTAAATATTCAACGTTTAATATATATTAATTATTAAACGATTTTGACGAGAGATTGGGACATCGTTCCGAGTTCAGGTCTTTATATCTTACGGAATTCTTACTTTAAATCAGAGATGGGAAAATGCATGTCTTAATATCGTCAGCGACAGGCATTAAAATTTTCCTTCAGACTTTTCCTAGCTTGGAAGAGATCTTACGATTTCCTGAAGCTTTTCTTAAAGAGCTATTTTTTCGAAACCGCTATTCTGGACTGTGAATTTTTTTTTAATAACATAAAAAAGAGTAGGAATAGCAATAATAATAAAAAACCTCCGATATTCCAACAGTCCATCGAGACTTTTTTGGAGAAACTCATTTTCCCATCTTCAGTACATCATTATTGTCTGGACAATTGTTGAACTTTCGGAGGCTTTTATTTTTGGCTGCTCCTGCTTCTGTTCCTGTTTTAGGATGGTTTGTTTTTTTAAATTGATGGGGATATCAGTAGAGTCATCATTTCAGGGGGTCGGGGGGAGAAGAGAGTAAAAAGATCTTGATTTTAATTAAATACAATTTTTCAATTTTCTGAGAAAAATTTTTTTATTAGAATCGGGATTCATGTTTGGAAAGATAAGTAAAAAGATTTCTTAGTTTTTTTTTGGACTGTAAATATAACCCTCTCTTAAAACTTCCTTGAGGGCAGTGGTTTGTTTTTGAGTTCATGGCCCACTTACACATATTTTCGTGGCATACCAAATAACATTTCTAATTATGTAAATAGATTTAAAATAATGATCTATTGTTGAAATTATTTCTCCTCTGGGCATTTTGATCTCTACTTGTTCTACTTAACATGCAAATACTAAGGGAGAATCGTTTCCAAAGTTATATTTTAGATTGGATTATTCTTATTGGATTTCTTAGTTCTTTCCCTTAACAAGTGCATCTTATCGAAATATAGTGTTTAGTTTGGGAGTAGATGGTTAAATGATAGGTATATGCAGAGTATCCGTCTTTCCGTCACTCACGCTCTGTTTGACCAACTTCCCGTTAGAATTTCGAAATAAAATTTATCGCCCTTATAGAGTGCTTTATATAGATTCCAGGGAATATACTTGGGTCCACAAATTTACAAATGGAGCGCTCAAAATTTTTTATAATTTCAAAGTTTTTTCATTAGAAAGCATTGGGTTCTCTTTCTCCTAATGAGAAATTAAAGCCAATCAATTATAATAATAAAATAATTAAATGAACCAGATATGTATATTTATATTACTGGACTTTTACAAACACCCTGTATATAAAATAGAAATGTTACCTAAATGAATATTAAAATATTAAACCAACTAAGAACTAATACAAATTATATAATTACTATTATTTTCAAATCTCATTAATAAAATTTGTTGCTTACGGCAAATTCTTTTTTATTCTTTTTAATTTTTAGGAAATTTGTTCATCTCTATATATAAGCAGCTTAAACTAGTAATTAAGTCTAATGAAGAAAAGTCCATTTAGATAATAAGATTAATTATACTATATTTATAAAAAAAAAAGAAAAGAATCAAAAGCCAAAGGCTTAATTTTTAAGTTAATAAGTGGAAAAATATTTTGTCAATATTTTTATTTAATTATCAGAAATAATTAAATTCTCAACTTAATTTCTGACTTGAAAATGAAAGATTTTTTTTTTAAAGAGCTTGAATAATCAATTTTCTATTTATTATTTGTTAATAAAAACATAAGGGTTAAGTACGAAAAATTTGAATTAATAACATCACAAATTTTTTTAAACTTTGACGTCCTGACTAATCACTCTATTATTTGGTCATAATGTCATTTGAAAGACGATCAGGATTATGCTTTTAGGACTTATTTACAATTGCAGTTGCACCCCCTATTTCGAAAAACCCTCATCACCTGTCCTACAGAAAATAAATTTTTTTCTTCATAACTTCACTATTATTAAAATAAACAACAGGACAATTTTAAACAATTTTAATATTTAAGATACAAATATACGTGAATATTATTTAGATAAATTAAATTAATTAAATTTTCATAGGACTGATTGAAAATCGAACTCACGTGCCTCGACTTTAAGGAAATTAAAATTCTAAAACCCTTTTGCTTTTGGTCCATTGTGGTAGGAAATATGGCAATCCATTTCACTCATAATTTAAGATAGAGTAATCTTACAGAAATTTTATATTAACCTTAATAAATTTATTTTTCCTCTAATTTTACTTTCTCGTACCCTATATATGAAATATATAGAGAGAGAAAGTATTGCGATCATGTCAAAAATTCGATGTCGAGATTTTGATGGATATACATGTTTTGAGGTCCCCTGAGTCCAAAAAAGTGGGTCCCGCAAATTGGTCTGTGTGTGTGTGTGTATGAAATGTGTCTGTGTGTGTGTGTGGACAGATTTTAAGCATGAAGGAGTTGAGCTAGCGGATTGAAATTTTATATTTAACTTAGGTACCTTTGAAGAATCTCAAAATAAGCTTTTGAACAAAATCGGCCAAAAAGTACTAGTACTTTACTGATGTACTTTTTCAGTTTTTTTCGATTTTCTCAAAATTCCCCTCCAAGGATTTTTTTTTAAATTCATAAATGAACTATTTTTTAGATGCTCTTTTAAAATGTATATTCTCATTTTGCCGTTGAAATCTTCTGAAGACCACTTTACTCTTGTTCTTCATAGGAAAGATAGAAATGGTTGCCATGGTAACCGAATTTAAATCTTTTCTTTTTATTAGATTAAAAATCAATTATTATTTAAATTCCCATTTTTTTTAAATTTATTTGTGTCTTTAATTGTTTCAAAGAAAACATATATGTCTCTCTCTCTCACTTGCAAACATTATCGCTCTCTCTCTACTCTTTTTAAATTCCCTTTCCACCTTATCTTCGCATAGGAACAATGTTAATTTCCTATAGGGATTTGTATGTTAATTTCGATTCAAAAGGGGGTCCCCTTTTAGAACTTTTAGGCATTTAAAATTTTTTTTTCCAATTCTTGTGAAATTTTGTATTTATTTACGATTCTATATTGTGTATAAAATGTCCAAATATGAGATTAAAATTTTGAAAAATAACCATAGTTTATTTGAAGCTTAGTCAACATTTAAAATGCAAGTTTGAAACTAAGGTGCTATCGGAAACTAAATATATCTCGACACAAAAAATCTGGTGTGACCAGCACGGTGCACAACCCTTTCTCTTACCGAAGGGTAAGAGAAAGTTGTGTGCTGTGCGCCAGTCACACCAGATTTTTTTTAATTGTTATGTTAGGAATCTTCTTCTGTAGCTTCTGCTTGATTATTTCCCTCACCAAGGTTATTATTATTATCAGAAGAATTCGAATTTTTTTTTGCCTAACCCATTTGACGAAAAGTGTTGACCACATAATGTTTTCCTTCCATCTAATTGGAATTCTTTGAGGAAATGTCAAATCCTCAATAGATGATTGGTTTTTGGCCCAAGGACCACCGGCAAAGAGAGACAGAGAACTTCTCGTTCCGATTGTTTTATTTAAGAAGGTTTTTTTTTTATCCTTTTTCTTTTGTGTCCCGCCAAGGATAAGCAAATCGCAGACGCTTTGGTGTTTGTCTACGTGCGTATTTTTGTGTGTGTGTGGCACGTGTGCCAATATTGGCACGCCACAAACCCGTTTTGGCACGCGATCCATTCAAACAAAACAAAAACTAGTAGGATTTTTTTTTATAATGATATAAAAAATGTTTATCAGAGATGATAATAATCGGATGTGACCATTTCCCATTGGTTTGTAAGTTCCGGCTGATTATTATGATTATTTTATCTGAAAACTGCTGATATACCATTTCTCTTACCCATGAAATATATATAGAGAAAGTATTGCAATCATGTCAAAAAGAGATTTTGATGGATATACATGTTTTTGAGGTCCTTTGAGTCCAAAAAAGTGGGTAAAAAAAAGAGGGAAAATTGGTCTGTCTGTCTGTCTGTGTGTCCGTGTGTAACGATTTTAAGTAAGGAATGAATTGAGCTACTGGATTGAAATTTATATTTAAGTTAGATACTCTTCCAGACACTCAAAATAAGCTTTTGAACAAAATCACCAAAAAAAATACTAGTAGGCCTACTTTACTGATGTACTTTTTCATTTTTTTTTTTTCGATTTTCATCCCTATTGGGATTTGCATGTTAATTTCGATTCAAAAGGGGGGTCTCCTTTGGAACTTTTTACACATTTTAAAAATTTTCTTTTAACAATTGTATTTATTTAGGCTTCTCTATTGTAATAAAATATCCAAATACGAAATTAAAATTTTGAAAAAAACCATGTTTATTTTAAGCAGTCAACATTTAAAATGCAATTTTGGAACTAACTAAGGTGCTAGGGGGAACTAAATATATCTCGACACAAAAAATCTGGTGTAACCGACACGGTGCACAACTGCTCTACCGAAGGGTAAGAGGAAATTGTGTGCTGTGTGACCAGACACACCAGATTTTT
>JAKCPI010008370.1:0-24786 GCA_023213315.1 Euborellia annulipes
AAGGTAATCTGGTGTGAGTGATTGCACAGTACACAACTTTCGGTAATTTAAAGTTGCATTCTGTATTTGTTTGCCAGATTTTTTTTTTTGTGTCTAAATAGATTTGAACAAACAAACATCCCTACTAAGCATTTTGAGGGACCCACTTGTTTTTTTGGAATTAGGGACCCTCAAAACGAGTATATATCCTCGACGTCGAATTTTTGATATGATCGCAATATTACATATTTAGTATATTTTCATTTTTTTTCTCTTTTTAATAAACTCATAATATTATCCAATTTGTAATTATAACACTCTGATAAAGTATAACACCCACCCAGGGAGTGAGAGGGTGTAATCACCCCCTTCTAATAAACTAAAATATTATTTAATAATGTTTAATGGCTGGAAATGTATTGAGGAAGGATATAAATGCAGGCAGCCAAGAAATAAAACGCTCTCGATTCCCTTTTGAATGTCCAGACGTTTCGGGCAAAATTATTCGCCCATCCTCAGTGAACTATTCTAGTGGGAGAGAGTTAAGTCTCCTTTGGTATACATAGTTGTTGTTAGGTCCTACTACGTATTCTATTTAATGTAACAATATGATGATAAATGATGACTTGATTGTATCTTGACTATGAAAATAGCAAAAAAATTTTAACAACAAAAAAAACTCATTTATCATCATATTGTTACATTAAATAGAATACGTAGTAGGACCTAACAACAACTATGTATACCAAAGGAGACTTAACTCTCTCCCACTAGAATAGTTCACTGAGGATGGGCGAATAAATTTTGCCCGAAACGTCTGGACATTCAAAGGGAATCGAGAGCGTTTTTATTTCTTGGCTGCCTGCATTTATATCCTTCCTTAAAATATTATTTTTTTTAAATAGATAAAATTTAAAAACTAATATTCTTTATTAATTGAGAAAGGTAGATTTATAGCTGGATAAATTTATTGAGAAAACAGGATGAATAAAGAAGAGCAGCTAGTATTTGTTTCATTTATTTAAGGCCCATTAAGCCCATTTAAATCATAATTTTAACTTTGATAATGTAAAAATCCTAGGATACGAAGGAAATTATTACAAAAGACTGACTCTGGAGGCTATACACATTTTTATAAACAAAACAGTCAATTTTAAAACAGACTTTAAATCTACAATCTTCCTGTATAGGAATATCTTAAAGCGCTGATGTGTATACGATAGTCTGCTACGTCACCGATATGCGTGGTGGGGATACTAATATACATAGGCTGCGAGCTTGCTCTTCTATTAATTACCTGTAGTCGATAAGACGCACCACTCTGACTGTTGCTCTTCCAATAATACCTCAATTGTACAACCCTATGTATATTAATTTATATCTATAGTATTTATATACCTTGCTATAACTTAAGGGTTATGAATTATATAATTGAGCTTTTTACAATGTATCTCATATTGACAGCCCATAAGGTATACATATATATTTTATATTTTTATAATATTTCTAATGATTGGAATGAAATTGTAATTTTAAGGATTTGTGCTTTTCTTGCTATGTTATAGCTCTGAGGATGGTCTCGACCGAGACCGAAACGTCAGCTTAATGGGCCTTAAATAAATGAAACAAATACTAGCTGCTCTTCTTTATTCATCCTGTTTTCTCAATTCTTTATTAATCTCTATTATTATTAACATGTTTTTCTTTAATCAAATGAAGTTCGTTCTCTTTTTTCGCTCTCCTCCCCCACCCCATGCTTTTCTATCATAATTAGTAATTAAATATTTTTTTTTTAATTGAAAAAATAAATTCTCTTTCACTGTTTAATTTCATATTAAAATCAGTAATTTTCAAAGCCTGGAGTTCATCTTTTTGTGTGACATTAAAAAGTGAAATATTTTATATGAAACTAGCTGCAAGACCCGCCTTCAGCGGCCTAGCCAGTGTCCCTTGCTCACCTTCGGCAAACATGTCACCGTCGAGGAAGGACAAGACTTTTACCAATTTAGCATTTCAATTAAAAATATCTCTGTGAAATATAAATGGGAATAATTTTTACTCTTTAAGTTAAGTTGTGCAGAGAGACTTAGGCCTGCTCTAGGGAAGTACAAGTCGAGCCTCTAAGCTTATCGGTCCGTCATTCGTTTAGTGTATTTATTTAATTGCCTTTATTATTTATTTTGGTTTGTTAATGAATAGTTTTTGATATAAATCGCCCCACTTCGTTCAATGCACTCCCTTAAATTATATATAAATTCATCTTTAATTTTTTTTTTTTTTTTTTTTTTTAATCCATTTGGTTTTTTCATTAAAATATTTAATATTTTATTTTTAATTATTATGTTTAGTGATTACCAACTCTACACACACACACACACACTCAAACATGGTAGAAAATCCTACATAAATATATACATATGGAAATTAAATATTTTTTTTATTTTTGGCTTTTTTTCGATTTGAAACCTAATATAGGTAAATTATTTTGTATTTTAGCATTCGTTTTACTTTCTCTTAACCTATATATGAAATAAATAGTTTGGCGATCTTGTTAAAAATTCGATGTCGAGATTTTAACTAAATTAAAGCCCATTTCATTTAGATTATTTAGGAAAAAAAAATTTCTTGAATATCTCATTCCTTTTTAGAGATATTGGCTTTAGCGCTAAACCATGTTTGCGTTTTCAAAACTAAAAATATGGGTAATGAGTTCACCGAGACTTTCTCGTATATTCTTTTGGAATTACGTCTGGGTGTGTGTGTGTGTGTGTGTGTGGAACACGATTGCTTAAAAACCAAAGCAGCTAGATGGATGAAATTTGGTATATGCACCTTACACTAAAATTGTAGATTTCTATCAACTTTTGGAGTAAATACGTATTTGTTTCACAAATTCATTTGTTTATATTTACCCTTTTTTTAATGACAGCTGTATGATTTTGTTTTGATTTTTTTATCAAAATTAACGAAAATTTTCTTTTTCTTCTTTGATTATTTCAAAAACTATTCAGTTTTCGAGAAAACGTCAAAGAATAAAAACTTTACTTTACTTACTTTAAAGTATTTTATCATAATATAACAAAAAAATTGAAAATTTCAAAATTTTGGAAAAAACTTTTTAAGTAAAGTAGGCCTACTACTTCCAAGTGACGCATTTACTCCAAAAGTTGATAGAAATCTACAATAGGAGCATATACCAAATTTCATTGATCTAGCTACTTTGGTTTTTAAGCAATCGTGTTCACACACACACACACCCAGACGTAATTCCAAAAGTAGTTTTTTTGGACTCAGGGAGGTCTAAAACGTGGAGAAACATCAAAATCTTGAAGTCGAATTTTTTTACGATTACAATACTTTCTCTATAAAGAGAGAAAGTAAAAAAATCAATAATATGATTTTTTTTTACTATTTTATGGTTTGTTTTTTTTTAAACATTCACACTTTTTTCTCATTCACACTCACACTCACACACACATTCACACGGTCTTTTCGGTAACTTAGACCATTTAAGACTTTGACGATAACCGTTTAGAAAAATCGAAATTTTCAAGATTTTTTTTGCTTTGGTCACCCCGAATACAATTTTAGATATCCCTGAATGCAAAACACATATATGTACGATATTCTATAGTTCTTTGGCTTTCTAAAAATCATTTATTCGTAAAAATCTGTTAATTATTAACGAAATTATGAACAAAAACGTGAGCAAAGAAAAAAATCTGGTGTGACTGGCGCACAGCACACAACTTTCTCTTACCTTCGGTAATCGAAAGTTGTGTACTGTGCTTGTCACACCAGATTTTTTGTGTCGACATGTATTTAGTTCCCGACAGTACGGAACATATGAATTCAGATGTAAAATTTATAAGTATGGGAAAATATTTATATTTTGTTACCATGGCAACCATTTCTCCTATCTTCCCTATGAAATACAAGAGTAAAGTGGTCTTCAGAAGATTTCAATCGCAAAATGAGAATATACATTTTAAAGAGCATCTAAAAAATGATTGATTTTTGAATTTAAAAAAAAATCGTTGGAGCAAATTTTGAGAAAATCGAAAAAAACTGAAAAAGTACATCAGTAAAGTACTAGTACTCTTTGGCCGATTTTGATTAAAAGCTTATTTTTTCCGGTCCAGGAGGATGTTTAACTTAAATATAAAATTTCAGCCTCATAGCTCAATTCCTTCATGCTTAAAATTGAACACAGACACACCCCACACACACACCCACACACAGACAGACCATGTCGCGAAAACCACTTTTTTGGATTCAGGGGACCTCAAAACGTGAAGATCCATCAAAATCTCGACATCGAATTTTTGACATGAATCCAATACTTTCTCTCTATATATATATTACATATATACATAGGTAAGAGAAAGTAAAACACAAGTACATTCACTGGACGAAAAAAATGAACCTCTTGTTCTTTTAGAAGTATAAAGAAAGATATGAGATTCAAAAAAATATTTTTTTTTTAATAATATATGATAAAGTTAGTGCCCGTGAACCTATGCTCCAAGAGGATACATTAGCTTCTCGTAGATAGCGTTCGCTTTTTAATTCAATTGAAGTCCATTTTTTCGTCCAGTGAGTATACTTGTGTTTTTTCTTTGCTCACGTTTTTGTTCATAATTTCGTTAATAATTAACAGATTTTTATGAATGAATGATTTTTAGAAAGCCAAAGAACTATAGAATATCGTACATATAGGTGTTTTGCATTCAGGGATCTCTAAAATTGTATTAGGGGTGTCCAAAGCAAAAAAAATCTTGAAAATTTCGATTTTTCTAAACTTTAAGTCGTTTGCGGCACATCTAAATGACCTCCGATTGAGCTGAAACTTAAAATTTTTATGTATTCCAACTATCTGCATAATTTGACGGGGTGTCGCGTTAATAATAATTTGAACATTCTAAATAAAAGCCGTTCTAGAGCCCATTTTCTATCAAAATCTATTTCGCTCTATATCTCTAAAACTGTGCCTGATGGAGCAAAACTGAAATGATATTTGAATTCAGCATGAAAAATACTTCTAGAATTTCATATCTTCATTCTTGTGAAAGAAAAAAAAGTTCATTTTTGTCGACTAGTGTAATTTAAAAATTTTGTATATTATTTATGTAACACTCTATACATTTACATTACATTAGGCAATAATTATATAGAGAAAATAGATAGTCAAAGATTTTTTTTAAATTAAATCAATTTCCTTAATATAAAGTATTATTAAACAATTTTTCTTTATAAAATATTAATGAAGATCAATGACCACTGGGGCTTAAAACCATCCTCCTACCCTAACTCTCTTGAAAAATATACCTTAAATAGAATAAATTTATTTATTACATTATTTTTTTTTATTTTTCAGATGGCGAACAGTGTAAGAAGAGTCATCGCTTGTCATCAACCTGCTAGCTGCTCCTGTCTTCAGGGCTCAAACTGCGCTTCCAGCACCTGCAGTACATCTAAGGCTTGTATATTTTTATTAGCGGGGCGCAGAGCTAGATATATTTAGGTTTTTTCAAAATTTCTTTTTCTTTTTGATTCGACTTCAATAACTTATTTTAGATAGATTAAAAAATAAAAATAGGATGTATTAATATTTTCTTTCTCCATTCCAGGATCCCTAATTTAACCATTTTTTTCAGAGCCCCAATTCATCGGTTGAAGACATCGTGGGATAACAATGGAACAAAATTGTGTGCATGTAAGTAGGCTTTCTTGTAAAATTTGTATTCTATTACGAATGCAAATTAAAACATCCACCGTGGGACATCATCTTCATGAGACAAAACAAAGTGTTTAGCTTTTAGATTTATCAGTCATAGGAAGGATATGTGTATTGGAGTATCTCTTCATCTCTTTCTATCTTTTTTTCTTTTTCAGCTTAATTTAAATGTTAAATACACATAATCCTTTAAGTTAGATATACTACTAGGGGGAGATAAATCATTTCTGCGCTCACGCTTTCTTTCTTTTTTTTTGGGGGGGGGGGTCAAGGGGTCAGGATCCTCTGAGTATCAACTGAATGTTTTTCGATTGGGGAATGATGTTCTTATACTGGCATAGGTGTCGTTATTCTTTCCCCATTGTTCCCAAATAGGACGGCAGTGATTGGGGCACTGCAACGTTAGGTGATTAGGATAGGGACTCCCAGAAAAGAATGTCTATTCCCTAATTGACTGATGTTCAGGAGAAAAAAGAGGATTCTCTATTAACGCGTTTTTTTGCAAGAAAGATTATCTAAATCTTTCAATCGAAAACCGGTCGTCCACTGGATTCTTGGCCTGAATGTTTTAGTGGAGGGTAGGTTAGAGGCGGAGTGTGCCCTCTTTGGATAGGATAGGTGTTGTTTAGCTTTTTTATACATTCCGACCCTCACCATACTCTTACTGAGGCATTCAGGTCCTTGACTCCGGTCTTGTACTTACCGGGATTCGCATCCTAACACCGTTTTTTCTATTTTCATTTCTTCTTCAACTTTACTTGGGTGTGGGCGCGTTTCACCGTTCCGTTATCGATAACTTTTTTGAAATATAGACTTACCTGTCTATCGGGAGTGTTCGTGTTTCGCGATCGTCTCAAGAAAGAAGAGGCTCTCCACTGAAGAGTTAGGTGGCCAACTGAGCTACAGAGGGGATTGGGTGTAGGTTAGATTTTGAAGACAGAAGACTTGGGTTTCTGCGAGTACTTCTTCAAGGTAACTAATTTTTAATATAAAAAAAAAAAAATTTAATAGAAAAGGAATTTGAAAAAAACAGCTGATTATTAATAAAATATCATTGACAATACTACTAACCAATTATTATATATTTCAATGATATAAAAAGAGGATACAGGCAATAATAAAAAGCATCTATTTTGTTAACACTCTTTATTTCGGAACGTTTCGGCTATGATCAACAAAGCCACAAGCTAGAAATATATACATTCATTCATTAAATAAGTGTTTTGTTAATAAATCGTCATAATAGTAGCTAGCTTGGAGGGCTGAAGATGGCTTTGTTGATCATAGCCGAAACGTTCCGAAATAAAGAGTGTTAACAAAATAGATGCTTTTTATTATTGGCTGCATCCTCTTTTTATATCATTAATCTAATTGTATAACAGCCAGAATTCGTTATATATTATATATTTCATTTTTCAATTCTCAATATTTTTTTTCAAATTCCACTTTTAATAATAATAATAATATTTATAATTTTCTCCTTTGTTTCAGATGGGTGGTTGGGAGTGGGGGCTGCCCTTCGGCGTTCTTCGAATGCAACCAAGTGAATTCTTCAGTACGTAAATCTTTAATTAAATCCATTCAAAATAATTACTCAAAGATATAAGAAAAATATTATTTTCTTTTTTTTTAGTCAAGGGCATCATTATAAAAATTTAGAAATATTATTTCTCATCATTCTTAATGCCGTGGTGGCATGAAAATTTCAAGTTAAAATAAATAGAAAAGCATAACAAGAAAACAGTGACTTTGATAAATCGGATCTAAAACATCAACTCAAATAAATAAATATATTTTTATTTTGATAAATAAAATAAAATATCAAATCTTAAGTAGGCATATTAATTTTTTTTTTAATCACGCTAATTTCTTGATATTAATTTTTAATTTTTTTTTTTTTTAGGTGACACATCAAAAAGAATAAACAAACAAAATAAGAAAATATTCGCTCAATTTTCACTATATCATGTCGCCTTATCCTTATTATTCCCTCTAATAAAGTGAAATAATTAAGAAAAATGATATTCAAATATCAACATCAATGAACTTGTTTAGAAATAAAAATGAATATTTGAATTTGACTCTGCCTATTGCTTCGTTCTGGTAAACTTGATAGCAATATAAGAATTGGGCAAATGTATCATTGATCCTCAATATGTTAATGAATCTTTAAAAATCATCTGTGTGTGTGATCAAAATATCTCAAGAACGAATAGAGCTAGCAGGTTGAAATTTTATATTTAAGTTAAAAATTTCCAAAAAATACATAAATAAGGCCTGAATTACTAATTTCATCCCTTAGTTAAGCCTTATACTGGATCTTAGCTAGTTAACTACGATATGGCTCTTATTTAATCATATGATTAGCCTAACTTGAGGTTAAAAGACTTTAAAGAATAGCTACTTAATTAGAAATGAAGAAACCGGTCCTAAGGGTTAATAATTACTGTCACAACATTGCTAGGAATTTTATCTTTGTGATTTATGAATCCAGGCCTGATCGAATTTTTAAGATCTATATTTTTTTGAAAGTCGATTTTTTTCTTTTTCCCTCGATATTTATTCAACCGTTAATTTTTAATCTTGTTATTCCATTTTAAATTGCAAGGTGGATTTTTCCTTTCTTTTTTTTGGAATATCGTATATATAGTAGTTGTATATAATAATAAAGAACTCGTCCCATTTCCATACAATTCACCTTCAAAGTAAACACTCGCCTCGGGGGACGAACAAAAAGGGGTGGAGAACAAATCCATTCCTTTTATGGAGAAGAGCATATATGGGTCCCCACGAGACCAAACCCGAATGTTTATTATTATAATAAATTAATGGTAATTGGAATTTAACAAAATACTTGAATATAGGCGACTATGATCTGGATATTTTTATTTTATTTTATATTTTTTTTTTTTTGATGTTTTAATCAATGATTGATTTTGTTATTATAAGAGGCAACTGCTCTGCCACTGTGCTACTGCTGAATTTTTTAGGAGCCAATTAGACGAAGGAATAAATCCTGAGTAGAAAACAAATGGCGGAAAAAACTTTTTCAAAAAATTTTTTTTAATTAAATTATTTCTTAATAGAACCTATCAACCATTTTAATAATAGAAATAATTTTTTTTTTTTTTAATTTATTATTACCATAGACATTTTTAACACTTTTTGACAAATGGTGGACCACCAAGGATTTCAATCGAAAACGACAGGCCGGAAAATCGAAAATGACATATCCATGAAATTTTTTTGTCTGTGCCCACAGCCTTGAAGTTGAATAGAATAAAAAAAAAAGAATCTAGAAAAAATAAATAGGACTCTGATTGAGTAAATTGATATATTATCTTTTTTTTTTTTTTTTTTTTTATTAAAGAATTTTTCATTAGGCTTCTATATTAATGTTACGCTAATAGAATTTTCGACTTTTAAGATGGCAAAAGAAGAGTCAACGGAAAAAATTTCAACCTAAAATTTTTATTTATTAGACTTATTTTTAAAGCAAATACCACTAATTATTTTTATTTTGTTATAAAATCTGTTTCGGCATCTGAGGCCATTTAGACCGAGTTCTTATTTTTTATTAAATGCTTTTATTGGTAGCCAATTTAGTTTAGTAGAATTTTATGGAAAGCAAATATTAGGTCTTGATACAAGAAGGGAGAACTCAACCTCTCTGCTAAGTCATAAGTAAGAGCTGCCATTAATTATAAATTTCAATTTTAATATTAAAAAAAATATATATACTCTGAAATATGATAGCTAGAAAGCCAGATCCTTGATTAGTTAATTTTATTTTTCAAAAATACTATTCTTTAAACCTGTTTACTACCCTTTCATAATATGAGTTCTTGTAGTAGATAGAATTTCAATTATATTCATGAGTTTATGTCTGGTTTTTATTGCAAGAGTCATAAACAACGACAACACCTAAAGATCATTAAACGCAAATACATTCACAGAAAAATTAATTCCATATAGACTTGGATTTAATTATTTATCGACCTTGCATTTATTCGCACACAGAATTAAGAAAATGAATAATCAAAAATGGTTTTGAAAAACAAAATGTCTAATTTTTTCTCCAAAATCTTAGAGCCACCTAAAATTCTCTTTGAATGAAACTTTTAATAAAAAATAACTATAATCCTATTTTTTTTTTTTTTTAAAACATTCACACTTTTTTCTCATTCACACTCACACTCACACACACATTCACACAGTCTTTTCGGCACCTCTGGCCATTTAAGACTTTATACGATAACCGTTGTAATTAATAAATGTATTTGGGGTTCAGGCATTTCTATTTAAGCCATCTGGTATCCAAATGGCTTAAATAAAATCTTCGGACTGCCTGGGTCCGAACCCGCGACGTTTGGTATTATAATCCTATTTAAAATATCACTTTCAATAATTCTTCTTTGATTTTTACTTTCCCGTATATCGAGCCTATATTTAAAATTTGAAAAAAATCTTTAGAGAAATTTTGTGCTTACAAATTAACAAACGTACAGTGAGGGACAATATTATGTCCCACCCATGCTTTTTCTACTTGTGATTATTTTATTGTTTTTATAAAAATAAGATGAAAATTTTTATTGGAAATTTTCTAGGTTTGAACCATGAAAGTTTCCATTAAAAAATATTTACTATTTTTTTTTTTTAAACAATGCCCGTTTAATAGTGGGCCTATAATAGGGCCTATAAGATGTACAGTATACCATTATAATTTTAATTATTACATTAAATCACCGGTCTATGAAATAAATAGAAAAAATTATTTTAGGATTCGTGTCCTTTTAATTTGCTTCCTTCCTCCACTCTGGACCGCACAGACCGAGATGTGATGTAGCTTAATTTGGAAAGCTGGTAAAAAAACAACTTGGACCAACCACACATCGCTTGCCAAAACTAATAGGTTATGTTTTTTTCCGTTTTTTTTTCCACCCAATTTTATAAAAACAAAGAAGTCCTCAACTTCCTTCTGGAAAAGCTATTATAACTGTTCAAAATCAAAAGAAAAAAAAATCATATCTTTCATCTGCTCTGCCCTAATTATATATATTAATAGAGCTTGAAAATTAAATAATAATTAATAAGAGATGACTTCCTTATATCTGTGGGTGGCACAAAAACAATATGACTTTAATGGTTTTTGGTGAATGATTAAGCAGAAAATCATAGAAAATGAATTGTTATACTTACTGGATTTACAATTGACCGACTCTTTATATAAATGGAAATAATATTAATATTTAGACCTATGACATGTATGATTATATTAGATTTTTTAAGGGGCCGTCCACGTATTACATAACGCCTTTTTTACGATATTCTAGCCCCCCCCCCCCCCATCACATACAAACTAACCTCCCTACAAATATTATGTCACAACATAGAACTACCCCCCCCCCCCCCCCCGAAACTTGTTATAAAATTTTTCTTAAAATTCCCTATACAAAATTCATATCATTTCAACTTTTTTTTTTTTTTTAATATGCGAGTCTCATCCCATCTTTTCAAACTAAAAGAATTTCATAAATTCAACTCTGAATTGATATGTCACCCTTTTTAAACCCTCGGGTAACCCATGTCACAATTAGCAACGTTTTGGCCAGGCCCCCCCCCTCCTAACGCGTTATGTAATATGTGGGCGACCCCTAATTTACTTCTGCATGAAATCACTTCTTCATAATGTGAGTGTAGTTAAATTATTTATTTTAATAGTTATTGCTAGGCATACTCTGTATTTTAGAGGGAAGTTTTGTTTACCTGCGCTAGTAAATCAGAATTGTTCAAGTATTTGTTCAAGATATGTTATTTAAAAAATTTACCTCATCTTTTTCAATGTTGTTTTGATCTTCTAAGTTCATCTTCCAAGGCTATCGTAAAGGTCATGTTATATTTAATTGTTTTGAGGAGATCGCCTAATTTGTTTTTCAAACAAATGGTTTTTCTTTAATTATACAATATTTTCTGTTTTTCTTAATAATTATAATTAGGTATTTAGCATAGATAGTCCGTTCACTATATGAAAGCAGTGGGACGCAATATTCCCAATCAAACTCAAATTCAAAATAAATCTTAAGGCAAGAACTAGCAGAAAATATTTTCTGCGCTGTATAGTAAGCCCAGTATTAGGACTATTATTAACTTGAGATAAAGGTTTGACCATTCTCACCCCAAGCACAAGATAACTATGATTTTGTGGCCCGAGCCAAATTGAAGTTTCAAATTATTTTTCAATAATAAAAGATAACCAATTTTGTCTAAAAGTGCATCTTCCGAAAACTAAGGTTAGTTTTCAATCTAGTGTGAAGGCATATTAATTAAAACTATTAAAGAAAACTTTAATTTTTGCTATTTTTTCCTTTAAGTGCTCTTTAGTAACATTTCTATTTTTACTTTCTCTTATCCTATATATGAAATATATATAAAAAGTATTGCGATCATGTCAAAAATTCGATGTCGAGATTTTTTTAATACTTAACCTGGTTCGGATCCCATTAAACAAGAAATTAAAAGTCTAACAAGTTTCTTGTTAATAAATTTATTAACCTAAAACAATAAATGGGGATTTTATGATATCTAAATAATAATAAAGAGAGTCATTTGGCTCATGACCGGCATATGTGGGCTCCAGTCTGCGTGTCTGGTGCGTGCGTGACCACTACCAATTAGTCTCGTAATTAAGTCCTTTCTTTGACTTGCGACAGATGAGCCTCCTCAATCCGGTCCATCATCATCATCAATCAGAGAATCATCCACTTAGCATCCATATTCACACATTAGGAAATTTCACATTTTCAACTTAAGCCATTTTTTTTTTAACACCAACTCGGAATTAACAGATCATTTTCCAATTCATTGAGTTCTTCCTTTTTGTTCATCGTCTTTAAATTATTTCCTTAATTGAAATTTATTGATTACAATGTTGGTTTTAATTTAATACAATGTTTAATTTAATAAAATTAGATTTTTGAGAAAATTAAATTAGTTTGATTAAAAATGTAGTCAACTAATTTAGTTAACAAAATCTGGATTAATATGCCTATATATTTATTAATTTAATTATGATTTATTTTAGATGTGCAAGTTGTGACTGTAGATATATAGTGAAGGATGCATAGAGGCAGAGACAGCCAAGAAATTATACCCTGAATGTTTTATCAAATAGGTTTCGGTACATATTACGCTCCTTCTTCAGTCCTTTAATCGGTAAATACCATATGTTGCTCATAGTTGGTCAAATTATACATATAGCATATAGATCGATTTATAAAGGTTATTGCTCAGGGGCCCACATCTTGTGGGTACGTGGATGGCGACCACGAGCTGCCCGAGCTGGGACAGGTAGTCCTTCATTTCTTTGTATGTCTGTCTCTTCCTTCCTCTTTCCAACAGGCGTCAGACCGTGCGACGGGTCGGCCTGTCCTATTTCTTCCGGTCGCAAAAACATATGATAGTGTTGGAGGAAATAAGTGATGTTCGCGGGAATAAGGCGAGGTCAGAAGATGTATATTCTCATTTTGCCCTTTTTTTTTTTTTTTTTTTTTTAAACAATCACACTTTTTTTCTCATTCACACTCACACTCACACACACATTCACACAGTCTTTTCGGCAACTCAGGCCATATAAGACTTTTTACGATATCCGTTATTGATAAATATACATATATGTGGTCCAGGCATTCTTATTTAAGCCATTTGGTATCCAATTGGCTTAAATAAAATCATCGGACTGCCTGAGGTCCGAACCCGCGACGTTTGGTATATGAGGTTAGCACGCTAACCTCTACGCCATGCCCCGAGGGCCATTTTGCCCTTAAAATTGTACTTCATAGGAAAGATAAGCGAAATAGTTGTTATGGTAACAAAATATAAATATTTTTCTGTTTATAAATTTTATATATCTTAAATTATAATGTATCGGCGGAAACTAAACACATCGTTTCTCTTACCATAGGTAAGAGAAAGTTGTGTGCTGTGAGACCATGCACACCAGATTTTTTATTATTCTCATTTAAACCAACACTTTTTTTACTGTTTTAAATGAAAATAACTTTTTTTTTACTGATTATTTTTAATTAGTCTATTGGGAAAATATAAAAGAAGAGAAATAAAAGGTAAATAAATATACAAACCACCCACAATTATTTGATTAAAGCCAATACTAATTGAATTATTTTTTTTTTAGGAAATGTATCAGTGGAAGTATAAAAACACGACTAGCTCATTTTATATAATCAAAGTGTGATTTGTTTAGTTACATAAGACTTTTTAATAAATTCAAATGGTTGGTATACAATTCAATTGAAATAGATTTTTCGCCTGGGACGAACCCTTGACCTTTGGCAGGTTGACAGTTAAATTTAAAAGAAAATAGACTTTTTCCTACTCCAATCTCCATCCTTTTCCATATGACTCTTTCACTGTTTTTAATAATTTTTTCAATCAAATCTTATCATTACTACTTAGTTACATAATGTATTATATAAAAAAATTAAAGAAAATTTCTAAAACTTATTACTACTGCCTTTAGGTTATATATATATAAAAAAAAATAATTAAACCTTTTGCAAGTTGAAATTTATATAAAAAAAAATTGATTAGTAAATTGTTTTATAATGTTGATTAATGATTTACATCGTTATTTGCAAATTATTATAATCTAAATTTGATATATAAAAAATAGATATTAGGCATTTATAATTGGGCCATTTTCGCTGACGAAAAGTTTTATTATTCATTAAACAAATTAAAAGGTAAATGAGGAAAAAATTTGCTAGCGGCATTAACAGAAAAAGATTTAAGAGAAATAAGCGGTCGGAAGCGAGAATGTGAAAAAAAGCAAAACTTTTTTTTTTTTTATCAGATTTCATGTGCAGATTTTAATTATTATAATAATCGTTTAAAAGTGTGTATTTTTATTTGAAACTTTAGTACCTAATTTTTTAAATAATAAATAATAAATAAATAAATAAATTTATTACGACCCGCTTAGAGGCACCAGTCCTCGGTGGCTAGGTCCAACAAACACAATACAAATTTAAATTCAATAACAAATACAACAAAACAAAACGAAAAAAAAATGGAAATGTATGCCCATTAACAATTAACATGTTCATGCATTTCCATCGAAAGAAATAAAAAATTTTAAATAGCATTTTTACTTTTTCTTACCTATGTATATATGTAATATGTATTGGATTAATGTCGAAAATTCGATGTCAAGATTTTGATGGATATACACGTTTAGGGTCCAAAAAAGTGGTTTTCACAACATGTTCTGGGTGTGTGTGAACAAAATATCTCAAGAATTAAAAGAGCTATTTTATATAATATTTCACTTAGATACCCCTGGGATGTAACACGAAGCTACAAACAAAAGTAGTAATACTTTACTGATGTGCTATTTCAGTTTTTTGTTTCTTCAATTTTCTCAACATTCGCTGTAACGATTTTGATTAAAATTCATAAATCAATTATTTTTTAGTTTCTCTTTAAAATGTATATATACCCACTTTACCCTTGAAATCTTATGAAGCACACTTTAGTCTTGTACTTCATAGGAAAAAGCTAGGACAAATTAATGGTTGCCATAGTAACAAAATATAAATCTTTTTTTTTTTACTTTCTCTTACCTATATGTTAATATACATATACCGGTATATAGAGAGAGGAAGTATTTGGATTCATATCAAAAATTCTGTCGAGATTTTGATGGAAATACACGTTTTGAGGTCTCCTGAATCCAAAAAAGTGGTTTCGTGATTTATCAGTAAAATTTTTCGTGGAAATTGTTTGAAGTACACTTTACTGATGTATTACAGATTTTTAAAATTCCGCTCTTCCTTCCATAGACCCAATGTTAAGTCCCTATGGGCATGTTAATTTTGATTCAAATAGGGGTCCCCTTTAGAACTTTTTACACATTAAAAAAAATTTTTTTTTACAATTATGAAATTTTTGTGATAAGATAAGATTTTTATTCATATTATAGTGCGAACACATATACGTATATACAAAAAGATACACTTGTCATATTACATTTCTCCTTTTATTTTTTTTTTTCATTTTCTTGTACATACATTCATTGGTTTAGAGCAAATGCTCTTAGTTTAAATGCCCCCGACATGAAAAAGAAAAAGGATTTTATATCCCCCCTCTGAAAGAGAGAATTACAGATGCGAGTTCCTCCCCGGCGTTCAAATTTTTCACCCTTTCCAGATAGGAAACCCGCATCGGTTCGTAAAGGGGACACTCCACTATAATGTGAAATAATGTCTCTGCCGCCCTCATATTACACATTCCGCATGTCTCCTCTTGATTGACCTTATATGTTTTTCCGTTGAAGATTAATTTTAGGAACCTCTTTCCAGACAACCTTATCTGGGCACAGAATCTTTTAAGAGAAAAACCTATTTTCCACAAAAAATAGGTCTGAGGCCCACCCGAATGAAACAGATAGGCCGTCTTTAGGAAGGGGCCGTATGTAGACCGTCCCACAAAATCCAAATCGGCCGACATGAGCGATCCCTCATATGCCTCAAGTGGCGCTCCCAGAGCAGCAGCCACTGAGTCCACACATCTTAAATCCACATCTATCCCGGCCGAAGATGTCAAATTTTGTAGTTGGATCACCCAATTGAAGCGTACATTTCCAGCTGTTTCCAACTCCATCAGCCTGGAAAGACATATTTTCGGATATCTCTGGTCATCCATCATAAGCATCTTCCGAAGCCACCTCAAAGTCATCTTCAGAACCTGGAGTGAAAGCTTGACCCGACCCACCTCGAGCCTCACCGCGGCATCAGGGGTAGTAATCGGAAGGCATAAGAGTCTCTTAAAAAAGTTGGTCTGCACCCTCTCGATGGTATCCAGATAACGTAAACTCCACACCGGTGCACCATACAACAAAACGCTGGTCACCATGGCGTTAAACAATCTCTCCACAGTATCCCAACTGGAACATCTCGAACGGAAGAGTATCCCTAGGACCGTCGAAGAAGCTAGGAAAGCCTTGCTCATCGCACTCCTTGTCGCCAGCAGCGAAACACCGGAACTCGAAAATGGTGTGCCAAGATAGACACATTCCGGGGTACACTCAATGATGGAGTTTTCACACTTGAAATGCGTAGTTCCCGAGAAGCGCCCCTTGTGAAAGATCGTTATTTTTGTCTTCCTTGCATTTATCCTGAGACCATTCTCTCTGCAATACTCAGCGAGAACCGCTAACTTCCTGCTTACTTCAGAAGGTGTATCAGAGAAGAGTACAAGGTCATCGGCGTAAAGTAGATGAAGAATGTCAAGAGACGGAGTAACTGAAACTCCAGAACATCCATGACTCCTGAAATATTCCTCCATGTCTGCAATATATAATGAATATAAAATAGGGCTCAAACATTCACCCTGGAGGACACCTTGGGTAACCTGCACAGCCGACGATTTTCTTGCACCCGATTTCACTCGTACATTTGCCTTATCATAAAGATTTTTTATTATTCTGATAAACTTGGCGCTTATTCCTTTAGTAAATAATTTATACCATAGTTTATTATGGGGAACGGTATCAAACGCTCTCTCGAAGTCAACAAAGATAGCATAGAGTCTACCTTTAGGTCTCTGAAGTCGAATCTGGATAAGTGCATTCAGCGTAAAGAGATTGTCCAAGCAGCCTCTGCCTCTCCTGAATCCCGCCTGAGCCTCAGGGATCGCCTCTCTGAGGACACACCAATTTTCCAATCTCGAAAGTAAAATCTGAGTAAAAAGTTTGGCAACACAATTTATCAGAGCTATGCCTCTGTAATTGGCAGGATCGCTCTTATCACCCTTCTTGTGCATCATGAACATCTCAATCTCACTCCATCCGTTAGGGACCCTTTCGCTGCTCAGTATCCTATTAAACATAGTTTCTATATAAATGAGCCAGTTCACAGGGAGGTTCTTATAGAATTCATAGGACAATAGATCCGAACCAGCTGCCTTGTTATTCCTAGCGTGAGAGAAAGATTTTAATATCTCGTCAGAAGTTATCCATCCATCCAATAACAAATCTCCAGGCGCCGAGAAAAACACAGCATCATCGACCCTCTCACTGTACACAGAACTCAACCACGAATTCCAATCGTCCATCCCCAGACACTGAACATTGGGGGGTTTGATTCTAAAGGAATTCACTGCCTGCCAGAATGATTTAGAGTCCCTAGACTCGCTCAGCCGTATCATTAGGTTTTCATTATATTTGGTTTTCTTTGTCTTCACCAGAGTTTTATATGCTCTTTTTGTTTGTAAGTAGCCCTCTCTAAACTCCGCGCTGTAGCCGCTCGATTTGAAGGTTCCGAGGCAGCTCCTTACCAACTTTTTCTGCTCTAAGCAATCCCTGTCAAACCAAGGATTGGGTCTCAGGCCTCTGGCCCCAGTGAAATTCTTTATTATTCCTATCTCTTCCGCTACGGACGTGATAGCCTTTATTAAGTTGTCATTCATGCGGTCAGGAGTGCCATTTTCCAAGTCGATACAACATCTTGGTGAAACATTCATCAAATTATGGTATTCAACACCACAGGCTGGGTTCCATCTGATAAGTCTAGACGAGCCGGCTTCGTACATATTCCGCGTCGAGGAGGGCATCCCAATCTCCACAGATATCGGGAAGTGATCCGACATTGTCACACTTTCTTTCACTCTCATGTCTCGAATAAACCCCAGACTCATCATATCGCACCAAACAAGATCAATTACTGAACTGCCAAGGGAGCTAATATGTGTAAAATGACCAGGGTAGTCGCTCGCAGTACGGCCGTTAAGGACAATAAAAGAATTGTTCTCCATAAAATCAATCAAATCTTCACCTCTCCCATTCGTCTTCTCGTCAATACTCAAACGATCCTCACAAAGATGAGTGGAACCAAAAAGTTCTGCACAGCCCTGGTTCAAAAGTCCAATTCTGGCATTCCAGTCACCCCCAATCAACATCATGCAATCCCCATGAACAGATGAGATCCTCCTCAGAGTGGAATCAAGTTCCTCCCATACATCTAACATATCTAGTGAGGGCTTAAAGTACACTACCCCCACAACGAGGCAAGATCCCGAAGAATGCTTCGCCTTCACAAATATCCAGTACTTCGAAATCTCAATGAGCTCTGACTGAAAAGTATCGGTGCGGATATATATAGCTAATCCACCGCTAGCTCTCCCGCGGCTCTTTTCCCTAATCGCCGGTGAGGAATAAACAGAATAGGAGGGCAGAGAAGACGGAGAGTCTTCCAGTTTATTAACTTCCCAAGTCTCCGTCACACACAATATTGATGCCTGAGAGAGACCGTCACACAAATGAAGGTTGCTTGAGCCCTGAATGTTCCAGAACAGAACATATATTGAGGCCATTGAATCCAGTATATTCTCCCGTCGCACATGATCCATATTAGTCGCCTCATCATCCAAATCAAAACAACGGGATTCCGCACAGTCAATCAGAGACTCTCTCACCACCACTCCTGGCCTCGGTGATGATAATTCTCCCTTCCATCTAAAAAACCATCCCGAGTACGACGTTGGAAGATGTCAACAATGCTTTCTATCTCATATGATGGTGGTACATCCTCAGCACCCTTGGTGACCTCAATCAAATTCTTCAAAAAAAAAAGCCAGTTCATTAATACCCCTAAAATTAATTTTGTGTCTTCTCCCAAAGTGTCTCGGTCTCAGGATAGAATTGATGTCAAAGAAGGCACATTTGAACTCACTGCAAATCCTCCATATAATCTGGTTTATTTCATATATGTGATTGTTATTTTCCTTATTGACTCCGTAAGGGATCGCTCCTAAAATTATATTAGTTTTTCCGTGTACATTTTTAACAAGGTCAATCAGTAGATGTTCAAATTCAGCACAATTTTCAGTGAACATGGAGCTGTCCGGCAACACAATCAAATAATCCTTATTGTTCAATGGTTCACTATTCTGGATTAATTTTTTAGTAAAGGATCTAAAGTTTATATGTGGGTAAGAAAAAGAGGTGCATTCCAAACCGGACGGCAATCTACAGCCAAGCTGCCCGGAAATACCTCCTGCCTGGAGGCCACCCTGAATCACAATACTCCCTCGCTGACAAGCTGCCTCCTCTCGCCTCTTCATCAGAGCCTCGGGTTCCTTCTCCTTCTGGGGATCCTGACGACTCTCCACTTCATCGAACACAACTTCAGGATCATCATGTTTACGGTGTTTATCTGCGTATTTTGCTTGATTAGCAATCAATTCATCCATTTCCCTTTCAAGTATTACCAACCTGGAGTTAAGAGAGAGATTTTCAAATTTTAAGGAATCAATTTCCTTTTCTTTCCTAGCTATTTCTTTCTTTTTTAGTTCTAAGTGATGTTTGAAGTCTTTAAGTTCGTTTATCTCGTCCTCTAGTTCAAACTGTATGGACGCCGATTTATCTAAACTTAGTCTGTTTACAGAGACTCTCTCCTCCAAATCAGATATCTTATGAAGCAGTTCTTCGTTGGCAGATCTTAGCGCACGCGTTTCGCCATAGGCGTCGTTAGATTTGTTAAATATAAATAATATATTTGAAATAAGAGAAACTAATTCAGTAGAATCGTTGGATCGCCTGAGGACCTCAAGGCTCCTATACACCTCGACAGCAGGTTCCTCCATCTCCGTGTCCAAAAACACAAACTCGCCCAGCCCCGCGAACACATCTGCATTCTCCCCGTTAGAAGTCTTTTTACTTCTTGTTTGAACCATTTTAAAACAATTGTTTATCCTTTTTTTTTTTCTAACAAAAATTTGTCAGATAATATTAATTTAGCAAAATTATAATCAAATGAATAGCTGTACACAGAGTTATAATAACAGCAATGTCAAATGAACAAAAAACAAAAACAAAAATCAAATCAAATTACAACTTATTATATTTTATTTTTCTCCGAGTGAATAGATATTTGTATATTGATAAAAAGTTAAAATCTCAAAATACATTTGCTTTTTTTTTATTATTTAATTCAAATAAAATGAATAATATTTATAATAGTAAATATAAAATTCTTCTTACTCGCTTTCTCCGCTTCTCATTAAGGCTCCCACCATGTGCGATGCCGCTCCCACCTCAGGTTGATTCCTCGTTGCCTCGAAGAGAGGAGATAGGAGAGGTTTTAAGGAGGAGAAGGTTCCTTCACATACCCGGGCTATAAGTATGTCTAACAAATAAAAAGGGAGCCCCTGGAGTTATTTATAAAATTTAATCCGATTATAAATAAATATAATCGATCGTCAAAAATAAAAAAAATTAAAATTATATTTTTTCTTCAAAATGAAGAGCCTTTTGGTTCCGAAATCCAGAGCAGGTGAAGTCAGAATAAAAAACGTCTTCCGGGATGCGATAAAGGTCCAAAAACCGCTCACAATGATACCAAACTCAAAACAACAGCCAAAGAAAAACCAGCGAAAAAATTTAAAAATAGACAGAGAAGCAGGAGAAGAGTGCACACCTCACAAAGTCCATCACTCGAATCTCTTTTTGTGTTTATTTAGGACAACGTTCTCTTACCCTTCGGTAAGAGAAAGTTGTGCACCGTGCTTGACACACCAGATTTTTTAAATCTCATTTTTTCATTAAATAATTATAATAAATTATTTTTTTTACTTGAAGGACATTTTTAAAAATTTTATAAATATATACCTAGTCTGCAGACATTAGTATTTAACATACAATTAATAAATATTTATTAATGATTAGAATGAAAACTTTTTTACTGAGCAAGCTATCTTTTCACTCACTTGTCAACGTTTCGTGGCCTCAACTCCACCCATCTTCAGGACAAATGAATTCGTCTGCAATACTTTGCCTCCAGCATTCATTCTAATGAAGATATAAGAATGGAGAATTCTTCCCTCCAGTCTTCAGTCTCAGCACTATTTTTTTTTTTTTTTTGCTTCACGCGCTATAATTAAGTTGTTGGAAATTATAGTGACATTCACATTCAAATCATTGAATTTTTAAATTTAATTTTATGTTAGTTAAATGGAAATAATTTGAATTTTCTTCGAGTCATTTCCATTGTAACAACGAGCGTTTTTTTTTTTTTTTTTACGAGAGGGCAATGTTTTCGAATATATTATTTTTACACTTGAATGGTGGTTGTAAATCGATTATGTGAGTCTTTATTTCCCATCCCCCTACCATTGCATCATGGACCAATCCTTCTTAATATTATATAATAAAACTAGCAAGTACCAATTTAGAAATGATTTTAATTTAATCCGAACGCTTAGATAATGAACCATGGAGGCTTTAATTTCACACCCGATGTGGCCTTTGGCCGGTGGGTGAGATGGACCCCCATTTTCACTCTCATCCCCTATTTCTTTGTCTCTCTTCAAGGGTAAGGTAAATGTCTTAATTTTGGGGCAGGTGGTTTTGCGCGCGAGCCACGCGTGTGTGCACCACACAAGGACCACACGCACCCAATGCGTGCGTGATGAGGTTGGGTCTGATGTGCCCGCAGGTGGGACCACGCCCCCCCCCCCCCTCTCTCTCTCTCTCAATCTTACCCGAACCTCTTTCTTCTTCTTGAGGGCCCCACGCATTTCAAGGCGCCAAGGTGAAAATGCAATTTACAAATTCGTTCTACTTCATTGTTCTAAGTGAAGTTGAATAACTTTTCTTTTTTTTTCTTATTCTATATCATTAAGTATATTTAAATATACTAACCACAGGGCTAGCTTGTGTCAAACTTGGGCTTTAGGCAACTGAATCTCTACAACTTTCTTATACCCCAATTCTAAAGGAAATCTATGTTCTTGATAGACCATTTAGAATTTCCTTAAAAAAACAGTAAAAAATTAATATGTAAATATTCAACGTTTAATATATATTAATTATTAAACGATTTTGACGAGAGATTGGGACATCGTTCCGAGTTCAGTTCTTTATATTTTACGGAATTCTTACTTTAAATCAGAGATGGGAAAATGCATGTCTTAATATCGTCAGCGACAGGCATTAAAATTTTCCCCCAGACTTTTCCTAGCTTGGAAGAGATCTTACGATTTCCTGAAGCTTTTCTTAAAGAGCTATTTTTTCGAAACCGCTATTCTGGACTGTGAATTTTTTTTTTAATAACATAAAAAAGAGTAGGAATAGCAATAATAATAAAAAACCTCCGATATTCCAACAATCCATCGAGACTTTTTTGGAGAAACTCATTTTCCCATCTTCAGTTCATCATTATTGTCTGGACAATTGTTGAACTTTCGGAGGCTTTTATTTTTGGCTGCTCCTGCTTCTGTTCCTGTTTTAGGATGGTTTGTTTTTTTAAATTGATGGGGATATCAGTAGAGTCGTCATTTCAGGGGGTCGGGGGAGAAGAGAGTAAAAAGATCTTGATTTTAATTAAATACAATTTTTCAATTTTCTGAGAAAATTTTTTTTATTAGAATCGGGATTCATGTTTGGAAAGATAAGTAAAAAGATTTCTTAGTTTTTTTTTGGACTGTAAATATAACCCTCTCTTAAAACTTCCTTGAGGGCAGTGGTTTGTTTTTGAGTTCATGGCCCACTTACACATATTTTCGTGGCATACCAAATAACATTTCTAATTATGTAAATAGATTTAAAATAATGATCTATTGTTGAAATTATTTCTCCTCTGGGCATTTTGATCTCTACTTGTTCTACTTAACATGCAAATACTAAGGGAGAATCGTTTCCAAAGTTATATTTTAGATTGGAATATTCTTATTGGATTTCTTAGTTCTTTCCCTTAACAAGTACATCGAAGAAATATAGTGGTTATTTTGGGAGTAAATGGTTAAATGATAGGTATATGCAGAGTATCCGTCTTTCCGTCACTCACGCTCTGTTTAACCAACTTCCCGTTAGAATTTCGAAATAAAATTTATCGCCCTTATAGAGGGCTTTATGTAGATTCCAGGGAATATACCATACTAATTTACAAATGCAAATTTACAATGGGCGCTCAAAATTTTTTATAATTTCAGAGTTTTTTCAATAGAAAGCATTGGGTTCTCTTTCTCTTATGAGAAATTAAAGCCAATCAATTATAATAATAAAATAATTAAATGAACCATATATATGTATAATTATTTATATTACTGGACTTTTACAAACACCCTGTATATAAAATAGAAATGTTACCTAAATGAATATTAAAATATTAAACCAACTAAGAACTAATACAAATTATATAATTACTATTATTTTCAAATCTCATTAATAAAATTTGTTGCTTACGGCAAATTCTTTTTAATTTTTTAGGAAATTTGTTCATCTCTATATATAAGCAGCTTAAACTAGCAATTAAGTCTAATGAAGAAAAGTCCATTTAGATAATAAGATTAATTATACTATATTTATAAAAAAAAAAGAAAAGAATCAAAAGCCAAAGGCTTAATTTTTAAGTTAATAAGTGGAAAAATATTTTGTCAATATTTTTATTTAATTATCAGAAATAATTAAATTCTCAACTTAATTTCTGACTTGAAAATGAAAGATTTTTTTTTAAAGAGCTTGAATAATCAATTTTCTATTTATTATTTATTAATAAAAACATAAGGGTTAAGTACGAAAAATTTGAATTAATAACATCACAAATTTTTTTAAACTTTGACGTCCTGACTAATCACTCTATTATTTGGTCATAATGTCATTTGAAAGACGATCAGGATTATGCTTTTAGGACTTATTTACAATTGCAGTTGCACCCCCTATTTCGAAAAACCCTCATCACCTGTCCGACAGAAAATAAATTTTTTTCTTCATTACTTCACTATTATTTAAATAAACAACAGGACAATTTTAAACAATTTTAATATTTAAGATACAAATATACGTGAATATTATTTAGATAAATTAAATTAATTAAATTTTCATAGGACTGATAGAAAATCGAACTCACGTGCCTCGACTTTAAGGAAATTAAAATTCTAAAACCCTTTTGCTTTTGGTCCATGGTGGTAGGAAATATGGCAATCCATTTCACTCATAATTTAAGATAGAGTAATCTTACAGAAATTTTATATTAACCTTAATAAATTTATTTTTCCTC
>JAKCPI010008372.1:0-17684 GCA_023213315.1 Euborellia annulipes
TTTGCGGCCACCCTACTGTATATATATAATCCAGGGGCGAAGCCCTCTGCGAAGCCGCGCCGTCCGCCGAAGGCGGGCAGCGCGGCTAATTACTAAATAAATATTGTTCACAGTTTTTAACATGCGTCTATTGATTTCCTATTTTCCAATTGTTAAGTTAAGATTAAAAACGCGATTTTAATAACCTTAATTGAATAATTTTCTGAAAATTATCAGTTAAACGCCTACGATCCGAAAAAAGTTTCACTTGCATCGTGGTTTCATAAAACCACACAATGATTTTTTTTTGATTTTCTCAAAATCCGCTCTAACGATATTGATTAAAATTCAAAAATCAATTATTTTTTGATGCTCTTTAAAATGTATATTCTGATTTTGCACTCAAAATTGTTTGAAGCGATCTGGTGTGACAAACACAGATACACCACTTTCGATTACCGAAGGTAAAAGAAAGTTGTGTGCTGTGTGACCAGTCACATCAGATTTTTATATTATCTGTTATTAATAAATTTTTAATGTTAGCACAAATTAATAGTTGGGTTAATTATGAAATTGCGGAGGCGGCAGGCAAGCCAAACTTCTGGTATAAAATGTTAATTTTTTATTTTATTTTATTTTAGGAACAAGTTAATCTTTTTTTTATTTAATGCCTAAAGGATATATAGGCTTGGTTTAGTATGCAAAATTAACTTCTTAAAGGCAAAGCAAGCAGGCGAGATAAACCTTTAAATCAATCAAGCAATACAAAAACTAAATAAATATTTATTTTGAAATAAATTAGCGCACATAATTTGCATTTCAATTCGCCCAATTATAGAGTTTTTTTCTTCTGCTGTTTTAATCAAAGTTTAATTGAATACATTTGTGTTTGTAGTGAAGTTGGCAACACCATCGGATAAAAGTCGGGCCGGTTATCGGAGCCAATAAAATTAATTAATTATTCTCAGTTCCGCTTAAGACCCTTTCATGTTGTTTTTACAATAGCATTTTTTTTTTTTGTTTTTTTATTATTTTGATTAGGCTTCAAAGTGGAAATAATAAAATTATATTATTTAAATCAATCAAAAGATCGAGATCTCCGACCACAAATTTTTTAACACAGACATTGGCGCCACGTTAAAGATATAGGTATAAGAAGCAATCACTCCTATACGCTGTTCAAAGTAGGAAAATTTGTAACTATAGTTGAATCAATCGACGAAAAACTTTATTTTTTATGTTAAAGTCAAAAAATTTTATGTTGAATTTTTTTTTTTTTTGTGGGGAGGGGGGGGGGGTGTTTGAAAAACGATTTTAGCATTCATTTTTACAGAATTTCAGATATTAAAAATAATCATAATTTGATAAAAATTACAAAATACAGGTTTCTTGTATTTATAAGAGGCGATTAGCCGAGGGGTTAAAACAGTTAAGCTTATAATCCTGAGTTGAAGACAACTCGAGCCTAAATCCACCTAATGACAAGAAATTATCCGACTCTATTTGAGATGCCTCCTCCTGAGGAAGGAAAGGGGAACCCATCTCAGCAAGGGTGGATACAAGGGGGGTGGGGTAAAGGAAGTAATTACTCTCCCCCCCTGAGTTATCACTCAGAGAAACCACAACGGGTCAGTTCTGACACCAAAGACTAAACAGAGAGATGTTTTTCTTAAGGTCTAAATCACTGAAAAAAATTTCATATTTACATAAAATTTCAACAAATTAATTAGCTTGAATTTTATTCTTTTAGCAGTAAATCAAACGATATTCAAATGAAATAGCAATAAAACCTTTTTAAATTGAATTTATAACATTTTGCGGCAAACACCATAGGCGTGGGGTGGGTTCGGTTCCCACGGTATTGTTTTTATTATTACTTTAATAATATACATAATTATTATTAAAAATACAGACAGAGTTGCCTGCATCCGTATGTCCGCTATGATATATTACAAGGCTGCTTCTCCAATTTCCCCGATTCTTTCATCAAGAGAGAAAAGCTACGCCCTTAGTTATATATCCTATAGTAAATAAAAATTTAATATAAAAAATATTAAATACAAGATTAGACAATATCTTTTTTGAGCAAGTTTTTCAATCGATGGTTGTCTTACAGCGAGATTCTCGTCCAGACAACGGTTTAAACATCATGAGCAAATATAAAATGAAAGTTAAATAGAAAATATAGTTTAGTCAAATCCCTCTCCTCTTTTTCCTAACGATATTACTACAAATATGAAATAAAAAAATAATACAGGGTAAGAGAAAGTAAAAAATTGATTGAAATGGTGGAACGGTCGTGATGTCGTTAAAAAATTAAAAATTTAATTAAAAAAATAATTATAAGATTCTAAAAACATAAATAGTTGAGAAAATATGCAAAGTTTATAGGGTGGGAATTTTTTTTTAATCAAAAAATATAATAAACCGGAACGTAATAAAAGCATTGATTAAAATTTCTCTCCATTCAAATTTAACCAATGAACATTTATTTGTTTAATATCTTCAGGTGGCAATATTAATGGGTCATTAGCGAAAGGAGGATTCCATAAAATTTTATTCATAATTGTGTTTGGCAATTAAATTTTATCTCTTTCTGAATAATTGTAATAAACAAACAAGCAGCAAAATTATTATTATTATTATTATTATTATTGCCTTTGAAAATTACTCAATAAAAATAAATATATTTAAATTAAAAAGATCCTCACAGAGTGAATTTGAAACATTTTATCTTATCTTCAGGTAATAAATATTTATTTATTATCCAGGTATTTATACATTTTTTATTTTTATTAATCTTTCCATTTTAAAAATTTCAATAAAAATGGATTTATGATGAAAAAAGAATAAAAAATTATAGAATTAATATTAAAACCTGTTTTAAGTTTAAGTTCGAAGATATTATTAGTAAATTTTGAAAATTGACAAAAATTAAATGATTGGGTTTTTATCATACTCCCATTATTTCTTGATTTCTATACAAAGATTATAAATCATGATGGTTTTGTCGATATTTGATGATGATAAAAATCTTAATCAAAAAATAACAATCAAGGTGAGTAATTATGAGCCCGGGTGAATTTCAAACGATTTTAAAAATTAATTTACCAATTAAGTTAAGGTTGTTCGGATAGTACATCGTAAGTCATAATAGAATCTAAATTTTTTTTTAAATAAAATTAAAAATTTGAATGCCAAAATTCCTTATTATAATTTAGTCGTGACCTATCATAGTTTATAATTGGATTAAGTTAATAATTTAATTACCAAAAATAATAAATGAATGACTTTCGACTTGAGCAGTATTTCACGTAATATAGATCTGGCAACATTGCATTCATCAGCTATCTATTTTAAATCTTAAACGCCTTAAATTTTATTTTATTTAATATATTACAATGTTTAATGCAAATCAGTTTAAACACAATGGACGATTTGCGAGAAAAAATATTGTAAAATTGAAAAAAAAAATGTATCTGACATAGAGATAAGACACTTATGCTATGCGACGTTGCCAGGCTGGTCTGACTCTCGAGAATTCATTATTTTTAAATATTAGCGACTGTCATTTTGGAGAATTTTTTGACTTTCTTGTTAAAATATCTTTAAAAGCGGTCGGCAGAAACTTTTGATTTTATTTTTAACATATTCCTCGGAAGTGAATTAATAAAATGTAAGTTTTTTTGTTTTTGTATCATTTGCACAGATGCCTATATAATTCGATATGTGTGCGTTTCGTCGTTATTCCCCATAGGCTACATGTTAAATTTCAATTTTTTAAAAATTAATTACACGATAACCCTGTGTCAGATCTGCTTCAAAATTTTATTTTATACGTATTTGATAGTGATTTATAACATATTAAAAAATTAGCTTTTAATCTACCAAAGTGCTTTAATGTCCGAACAACCTTAAATTTTAACTTAATTGGTAAATTTAATACAGGTAGAATAGTGAAATATGAATATATATGAGGTGGAGAGATAAGTTACAAACTATTTAAAAAATGTAATTACTTATATACAAGGACGGTATGTTCGGAACAAAGGGTTATTTCGAATTTCAGGAACCTATTCAGCTTCTATGCAAACGCCATTGGCATGAACGCCCGGGCTCTAGTTATATGTTAGGAAAAAGCAGCAAAGAAAACAAAACTTTTGAATCTGAGGAAGATGTTTCGGACAATTATTAGTCCATCTTCAGTCCTTATAGGTACAACCTTGTCATCGTTTTGATGCACATGCATATTTTATAAAATGGAGAGTCCATCTTCACCTTATAGGCTTAAGGTGGATTCACACCGGGACCTGACTTGACTTGAGTTGAGTTAGGTCCCGGTGTGAATCCACCTTTAATCTAATTTAGGCACAAAGTTGCCATTGTTCTTGATGATTCTCAAATAGACTCTCACGTTGTCTTAAACACTCGCCCTTTTATAAAATATACATGTGCACGGACTTTCGTGCATCAAAAACAATGATACTTTGTGCCTAAATTAGATTAAGCCTATAAGAACTCAAGATGGCCTAATAATTGTCGGAAACGTCTTCTTCGGCATTTGGCATCCAAAGGCTTTGTTCTCTTTGCTACTTTTGCACTTGCTCTTAGCTAATGAATAAAATTATTTACAAATCAAAATTGGATAAAAAATAAAAATAAAAAAATGTATTAATTTGCCTGTTACGTTAACTTTTTCAATACCAAGCCTGAGTATTTCAATTTTTGAAATTGTGTTCAATTCCGGTTTCCCTTTTTCTAGCCGATTTGAATACCTTTGAATGCTGACGCAAGTTTTTCAAAGAAAATATTCTTATACATTGAAAGACGAAGGTGACGTGGAATGGGAGAGTTTATTTACCCAGAGGGTTGGGTCCTCTTCGTCTATTCACTTTTCTGGGACAAAAGTTTTACGCTTTAGAATTTTTAAGCGCGTTAGTCGTGGGTGAGTCATGTCTTGGGCAAATTTTTTATTCATTCAGCAACAAGTATGTACTAGTTACGCGAAACCAGGTGTCTCAAAAGACGGTGGATGGACCACGCAAGCAAAGATCACTCTTCAAAACAAGAAAAGAATAAAGGAAAAAAAAAAGATTTATTTCTATATTCTTAATTGTGATTTGAATGAATGCAGAATTTTCTAAATGCTTGTCATTTTTGAAAAATGGGCAAATGTTAAAAATTTTATAAGAATTTTAAATCATATTTGTTTGAATTAATTCTTGATGTATCTAAATCGCCCTTTTTTACTTTTAAAAAATTTCGATCAATATTTTATTAAAATATTTTTGGCAAGAGATAAATAAAGTCATTCCGGTAGAATAATTGGTAAATAAGAAGAGAGCTGGTTAACTATTTTTCTCTCTCTCTCTTTCTGTACAGCTGTAGCACGAAGTCATTCAGTTGGTTACGTAATTATTATTTTTAAGGGCAAACTTTAAAAAAATGATTTTCTTTTTTTGCAATTAAGATATTTTTCGTCATCATAAGCCATTTAATTTGGTAGTCAATTTAAGCGAACCCTTAAACCCCAGCCAATAGGCGAGTACTCTACTACTCTGACGAAAATTAAAGTTGATATAAGCTACAGACAGGATCTTGAGATACGGCCTACACATACAAATAAAAAATGTTATTTATTAGGCATCAACACCTTTTCTGTTAACTATTATTATCTTGTATTTCGGAATCGCCATAATAAAGAGAAACGAGACCGTGAGAAAAAAAAAGATAAAAGGAATGAATAGTCAACCCTGTTAGCTCGAATAACTCGTGGTCACCAAGTAAGTACTCATTGAGTGATCTATTGAATAATTAAAATTTTCTCAGAGGGTACGAATTCTAGGGATTCAGATCCAGAAGATTTATCCTAAGAGTCTAAGTTGCCGAAAAAACTGTGTGTTTGAGAATGAATAGGAATAAAGTGTGAGTGTTTAAAAAAAAAGGATATTATTTTATGGTAAGTCAATCTTATCAATATTAATTTATTTAGAATTGACTTTTTATTTGTGTTTTGGTTGATTAAACATCCTAATCCAGTTTCTTATTATTAGCCTACTATTTTTTTTAATGAAATTCAGTTCATTAGATTTTCTTATATTCAAGTGTGATGATTATAAACTTTTTAGTGAATGAATTTTTTTGTCAAAAAAGTAGCAAAATCATAATGAATCATCTTTAATTTTGGTTTGGTCATCCAAATATGAATAAAAAAAAAATATTAAGTGGAACGATATTCTTTAATTAAATTCTAATTTCGAGCCAGTAATGAATGGAAAAATATACCATTAATATTGAAAAAAATTGCAAATGTATATAAAAATATATGTCCATTGAAAAATTGTATAAAAGGACATATTGAATTAAAAAGGTGATAGTAGAATGGTGACACCGATCTTTGCAACGTACTATTTTAAAAATTCTCATCAAAATCAATGGTGACCCACGGATCCTTAGGAACGAGGCCTTAGGCTGAACGCACACCAATTGAGCAAAAACACTCTTGGACAAAACGTTTTTTCTTAATCGTGTCTAAAACTGTTTTCTCAATCGGTGTGCGTTGGACAAAATGTTATGCCATTGAGCAAAAAATGCAAACGCACACCGATTAGACAAAATTGCTCAATGACAAAACATTTTGCCATTTGACGTTAATTGAAATAAATTTTTGTCGCATGAGATGGGATGCGAACTCCTGACACCTACAGCTGAACCCCCTGGACTTCCTATATATTATATAGTTATTAACCCAGATAAGCCTGGCGTCCTATATATAGGACGCTAGAAATTTTTTTTGAATAATTTTTTTAACGTATTTCTTTTAAATATTCTTTGATGAGCTTCTGATATTTTAATCTGTAATACCTCTAATTACACTGTATATTTTTTATTTGAAAATTTATTTAGTTTATGATAGAAAAAAAAATTATTTTCTAAAGAGCTTCTAGTGCTTGAAAATGTTCGACCTCCAAATTAATTTTGTAAGATAATCTACTTCATTATTTTTTATTTAATTTAAAGTTTTATGACAAAATTATATTCATGATTAATTGTATTTTTAATAACAAATCTTAAAATTTGTACAATATTTTATTTATTTATATATTTTGCCTGTTGAATAGAGGCGACCTATATATAGGACGCTAGGACAATCCACCATCTTTTCGCCTTTTTTTATTTCAATATAACTTATATGTATAATAATAATTATATCATTTTTTATGTTTATTTTTTAATTTTTAAGGGTTGCACTTTTGCTAAAGCTCTGGAAACTTAGGAAAAAGAGGATTTTGATTCTGAATTTACAGAAAAAAATTCTTTACCCTAAATTGGGAAGTCACTATGATGACTCTTTAGCGTCAAATAGCAATCCGATTTACACTTTACAAAATATTACGAGTTATTCATTTTAAAAAATGCCTCGAAAACCCATAAAACAGCCAGGATTAATTTATACTAAAATAAATATATGGGCGGTGTTGATCCGGCTGATCAAAATATAACCTTATATACAGAAGAACTTGTATTCGGGGAAAGAAATTGTATTTTTCTTTATTAAAAACACATTTCAAAAAGGAGTTTGTAATAATAATTTAATTAGTTGTAATAATTTAACCATCTTTTGGATGTTGCGATAAATAATAACTGGCTTCTACCCCGGAATGGCCAGGGTAAAATGAAAGTGCGAAGAAAGATCGTAATTTCAATCTCGGAATCTTACAAGAAACCAAAGAAATCGAAAGGACGGTAGTCAAATCAAGAAAAAACTCAAGATAAGATAGGTTTGCACCTCAGAAAAAGCACATTCGTTGCAGGTGTAATGTTCTAAGAAAACAACCAACTCGATGTAGTGTTGGATTGGGTATACAAAATAAATAAAATAAAATAAATTTCACAATAAAAGTTAGTTTTAATTAGTCTTTAGTTTTAATATACCTATTTACTTCCTTTAGAAATGTGTTTTTAATAATTTTGCAATGTGTTGAACAAGAAAACGTATAGAAATAAAATTGTGTGTTTTGACCCCTTATAAGCCTCGCGTCCTATATGTAGGACGCGCGAAAAACCCCCCTAATTAATTAATCTCAAGTAAAAAAAAATTTTTTTATACTTAAAGGCTTATTTAATGAATATAGCTAATGAAGTAAAATGAAATTTTTGAAATTTAAAAGAAAAAATTTCTCCGGCTTATCTGGGTTAATTATAAAATATTTTTTTGTTAATCTAAATTTAGAAATTACCTTTCTTGGCCAACGGTAATTACAAAGTAATTTATTCAAGCGTGTTATCAATCAAAAGCAAGAAGACATAATGACAATATGAATTAAAATAAATGGTCCTTCTTTCTTCTCTCTTAAGACAATGAATGAATGGATGACTTGATAATAAAGACGTCTCTCATCTCTCTCTCTCTCTTTAAATTTATCAAAAGTCTATGGCGTTATAATTGGGCACAATCAAATCAAATTTCTTTGTCAGGGAGACGGATATTTTTTTACTTACTTTTAGAGTAATATTGATAAAGAAAGAAAAGAGTGAAGAGTCAAAGAATGAGACTCAATATAAATTAAATAAATCAAATCTAATGACCAGCTGGTCAGTCAGATTATGAAGGTTCACAAAACAAATTTCCAATATTTTCAGGATAAATTTTCAGAGTGCCTTACATCCAAATCCACAAATGTAAACGCGAATGTATTGTAATTAGAGCAAGGATTGGATATATAAATTCACAAAATAAAACAATTGTTTGAATCTCCCTAACAGCGGATCCATTAAAATGCCAAAAAGACATGAGATAGTAAAATTGTTAGGTAATACTTGTGAAGTTTTCGCTATTGAGCTTAATTGATTTAGATTCAAGAACAAGATTCTATAAATTCTTTCATAGAAGATTCAGAGGACGGGGAAGGTGAGGCCTCCGAAGGGTAGTTTTCATTATTTATAGATAAGTGTTTTAAAATATTTAATTAACAATTTGTAATAATAAATATAAAATATGTCCCAAGCGACAAAATGTATTTCAATTGAATTGAATACCAATCAACTGAAATAAATAGGAAAGGCGTCTAAATGGCATACAATGCCGAAAAAGACATTAAACGAATTAAAAAACAAAAAAATCTGGTGTGACTGACGCACAGCACACAACTTTCTCTTACCTTCGGTAATCGAAAGTTGTGTACTGTGCTTGTCACACCAGATTTTTTGTGTCGACATGTATTTAGTTTCCGACAGTACAGTATATTCGATTTTCAAGATGTAAAATTTATAAGTATGGCAAAATGTTTATATTTTGTTACCATGGCAACCATTTCTCCTATCTTTTCTATGGAGTACAAGAGTAAAGTGGTCTTCAGAAGATTTCAATGACAAAATGAGAATATACATTTTATAGAGAATCTAAAAAATAATTGATTTTTGAATTAAAAAAAAAATCGTTGGAGCAAATTTTGAGAAAATCGAAAAAAACTGAAAAAGTGAATCAGTAAAGTGCTAGTACTTTTTGGTCGATTTTGTTCAAAAGCTTCGTGTCACGTCCCATGGGGGTGCCTAACTTAAATATAAAATTTCAACTTCCTAGCTCTTTTCGTTCTTGAGATATTTTGTTCACAGACACACAGACAGACAGACACACACACACAGACACACAGACAGACAGACACACACACACACAGACACACAGACAGACAGACCATGTCGCGAAAACCACTTTTTTGGATTCAGGGGACCTCAAAACGTGAAGATCCATCAAAATCTCGACATCGAATTTTTGACATGAAACCAATACTTTCTCTCTCTATATATATTAACATATATATAGAGGTAAGAGAAAGTAAAAATAATATAAAATATTTTTGAATTAATTAAAATTAAATTTTTTAAAGAGAAATATTCTAATTAAAAAATTTTTTCAATAAATAGATGTTTTATAAGTAAAAGTTTCGTTTTTTTTAAACACACACACTTTTTTCCCACTCACATTCCACACACAGTCTATTCGACAACTTATCCATATATGGCTTTTTACAATACTCGTATATTATTAATATTCTATTGGAGGTCCAGTCAAATTTATTTAAGCCATTTGATATCTAAATGGCTTAAATAAAATCATCGGACTGCCTGGGATCCGAACTCGCGTCCCTTGGCATAGAAGGCCAGCACACTAGTAACCACAACAAGGCCCAAAGGCAAAAAATTCGTTTAGGTATTTTGTCTTAATAGAATTTTTTTAAAAATATAATCAATTAAGTTCATAATGTATGCTGAGTTTTAATCTTAAAAAAAAAAAAAGAATATAAGCTCAAATTGCTTTTATATTCCAATTTAAAAATCTAAAAAGAAAATCAATAAAAAAATAATATTATTTAGTTTTCTTAAAGAGCTAATGAATTTCTGATTTTTTTTTTTATCTATCACTAACTTTTAACTGAGCAAGAATGGAGATGCATTTTTTTCGTATGATTAAAGAAAATTACTGAGTAAATATCGAATAGACTTCTTGATTGATTTTTTTAAATATTCTATTCAATTTGGACCAACCAACAAAAATCACTCAACCGAGAAGAAATCAACAAAGAATAAAAAATTTTTCTCTAGATAATTTCCTATACACTAAAAACACAATTAGTAATGGCGTTCATTCCGGAGTAACAACAAAGAATGTTTAAAATTATAAAATAAATATACCAGCGATTACAAAATTCTTTTCAAGATAATTTTTGAATATATTTTTTTTTGCTAAAACAAATATTTTTACCTCCCCTTTTTGTATTATTGTAAATACTGTATAAGCAAAAGAAATAATAAAGAATGGATAATGAATAGTTTTATTTTCTTATAAAATGTTCTTTAAAATGTATATTTTCATTTTGTCCTCAAAATTATTTGAAGCACACTTTACTCTTGGATTTTAAAAGGAAAGAGAAAAAATCGTTTCACTGCTAATAAAATATAAATATTGTATTTTTCTGTTTATCTATCTATGTTTATACAATATAGAGATAGTATTGCATTCACTTCTGACTCAATTTCTGAGTCAAAAATGGGATTTCGAGATTTTGATGGAAATACACATTTTGAGTCAGGGGCGTATATAGAAATTTTTTTCGGGGGGGGGGGGGGGCCCGAACTCAAAAATTTTTCTGAGGAAATTTTTTTTTTTAAGAAACTATACTTTTTTTCACACGAAATTTTTTGAGGAACATTTTTTCTATTGCGGAACCAAAGTTGTCCATCCTGCGGAAAAATTTGTTGCGCTGATGTCTGTATATCCCTATATATGTATATGTGTTTGGGAAATTTCGGGGGGGGGGGGCCCGGGCCCCCTCGGCCCCCCCTTAAATACGCCCCTGTTTTGAGTTCCCAAAAGTTCAAAAAAGTGGCTATCGCAAAATAGTCACTGGGTTCCAAATAAAACAAGAAAGAATTGAGCTACGAGGATGAAATGTTATATTTAATTTAAGCACCCCTCTGACATATGACACGAAGATATTCAACAAAATCGACCAAAAGTACTTTGTAGTACTAGTACTGATGTACTTTTTCAGTTTTTTAATTTTCTCAATGTTCGCTCTAAAGATTTTGATTATAATTCATAAATAAATTATTTTTTTTTAGATATTCTTTAAAATGTGTATTTTCATTTTGTCCTCTAAATTATTTGAAGCATACTTTACTCTTGTATTTCATAGGAAAGAGGAAAAATTCCAATGATAACAAAATATAAATATTTTTCTGTTTATACATCTTGAATACTAAATATATTGCCGGAAAGTAAATATATATCGACACAAAAAATCTGGCGTGACAAGCACAGAACTCAACTTTCGATTACCGAAGCCAAGAGAAAGTTGGGACAGCAATCACACCAGATTTTTCCTCTTCATTGGTATTAATAATTTATTCACAAATTAATTAAATTTTAATGAAAGCAGATTTAATTCATTTTATGATTTTGATCAACATAAAAAGCATGTATCCTCCCTCAGGGAAAAATATTCTGGCTATAGTCCTAGTAAATAATTATATATTTATTTATAGAGGAATAAAAAGATAAAAAAAGAGAGAGAGCCATGTTTGTGAGGCACGCGACGGTCGCATGTCGCATTAACACACAATACAATTAACCCGGAGGGGGTATTAAAAAACAAAACAAAAAAACCCCGAAGGGGCAATCACCAGAGATAGTTTTTGTCCAGCGAAATTCAGTTTGTTACGGGACGAGACTCTCTCAAGCAAATTGATTACATTATAATTTCTAATTTCCTAACTCTCCTCCATTCAACGTACAAAACAACCCACGTGTTTGCTTGTCTCTATGGAATTTAAATAATGTAATTATATTTTCAATTTTAAACTCAAGAAGAAATAAAAAAGAAGTAAAAGAAATATAATAGGGACATCAAGAATTCATGTAAAAAAATAAGAGATTTAATTACTCTTTCTCTTAAGTATGCCAAATATTTATTAATAAGTATTGGCATAGCTAGGATTTTTTTCTTTGTCAGGAATTATGAATACTGCACAATGAAACTCGAATAAGGTACGAAATTCCATCTGCTTCAGAAATTAGGTATTTTGTTAGTAAAAGGTAGGCAACCCAAATGGCTTTATAAATTCAGAACCTCCCCCCCCCCATGATCGATAGATTTGTAGATAAATGTCAATAATTATTAAAAGCCCAGACCTAAGTTGTCGAAAATACTTAAAAAAAAAAAATCAATAATCAGTACTTCAAGTAATTCAAACTCAAAATAATTTCTGCAACCATTGATTGCTGAATTTGATTGGTAGCCAATTCAAATGAAATAAATTTGTCGCATGAGAAGAGATGCGAACCCCTGACCCATAGCACAATATTATTAAATAAAAAGTTTTCATTTATTATAATTTATTTTCCGAGTAAATACACTAATCAAGGATTAAAAAATAATTTTAAGACGTCAACTCATGGATTCTAGTCAAGAAACAAAGATTTCATGATAGATTTTTTTTTATTTTAAATAATAATGATTGAAAAGTGATTTAATTATAAGATAATATGTTTCAATTATTATTTTTTTTTTTAATTGTTTAACAAAAAAAAACATTAAAAATTCGTAAAGAATTCCTCAGTGTATTTGCTTTCATAAAATAATAAATTGATTCAACTTGAAAAATTTATGACAAATTATCTCGGACATATTTGTCCGCACTGAGATTGAAAGATAAAACAAAAAACTTATGAACTGGTTAAAAATAAAAAGACAATTGCAATCCAAATCGAATGAATTAAATAAATAACTAGGTATTTTTCATTATTAATGATCGGAATTTGATTTGGATTAATTAGCGAAGGTAATTGACAATTAAAGAATAAAAGGATCTCAAATAAAAAAAATGGTTATAGGATCAAATTCTGTTGTAATAAAATAACAATTTGGCGTAGAGGTTAGCGTGCTAACCTCGTATACCAAACGTCGCGGGTTCGGACCCCAGGCAGTCCGATGATTTTATATAAGGCATTTGGATACCAAATGGCTTATATAAGAATGCCTGGACCCCAATATGTATAATAATAAATAACGGTTATCGTCTAAAGTCTTAAATGGCCTAAGTTGCCGAAAAGACTGTGTGAATGTGTGTGTGATTGTGAGTGTGAATGAGAAAAAAGTGTGAATGTTAAAAAAAAAAAAAAAAAAAAAAAAAAAAAAAATAACAATTAAAAATAAATTTAGTAAGCACTTTGTATTTCTGCATATCAGAATATATAGGCATTATTATAAATTCACAACACAAGCAGAAAATTATATACGAGTTTCTAAATGCTGATGCTGATAATAATCTTTTGATTAAAAAAAAGGAACGAAGTTGCAAAACTTTCCCATTCTCCTTGTTAATAAGTAAATAAACTGTTAACCAAAATATAGCAGGTATAGGCTACTGTTTGAAATAAAATTATTTAATGTAACCTATGTAAAGAAGAGAAAATTTTAAAATAAATATTTTTTTTTTTAATGAATGATGCCTTTGGCCAACTTGTTCTATTTTCAACGGATGATTAAGGAAATACACACGACAACCGGATGGAGCACAAATTAAAGGCACAAACCTGACGGTGCACGCGACTGCCACACGACTAGTTCTCGTCAAAAAATAAAATAAATATATTAGTTAATAAATATCAGCAATTTATTTAAGAATCAATTTTTACTTTCTCGTACCTCTATATATATGTTAATATATAGAGAGAGAAAGTATTGGTTTCATGTCAAAAATTCGATGTCGAGATTTTGATGGATCTTCACGTTTTGAGGTCCCCTGAATCCAAAAAAGTGGTTTTCGCGACATGGTCTGTCTGTCTGTGTGTGTGTCTGTGTGTCTGTCTGTCTGTGTGTCTGTCTGTCTGTGTGTGTGTCTGTGAACAAAATATCTCAAGAACGAAAAGAGTTAGGAGGTTGAAATTTTATATTTGAGTTAGGCACCCCCATGGGACGTGACACGAAGCTTTTGAACAAAATCAGCCAAAAAGTACTAGTACTTTACTGATGCACTTTTTCAGTTTTTTTCGATTTTCTCAAAATTTGCTCCAACGATTTTTTTTAAAATTCAAAAATCAATTATTTTTTAGATTCTCTATAAAATGTATATTCTCATTTTGTGATTGAAATCTTCTGAAGACCACTTTACTCTTGTTCTTCATAGGAAAGATAGGAATTTCTCCTATGGTTGCTATGGTAACAAAATATAAATATTTTTTCCATACTTATATATTTTACATCTTGAAAATCGAATGTACCGTACTGTCGGCAACTAAATACATGTCGACACAAAAAATCTGGTGAGACAAGCACAGTACACAACTTTCGATTACCGAAGGTAAGAGAAAGTTGTGTGCTGTGCGCCAGTCACACCAGATTTTTGATTTTAACCTCTCTTATCTATATAGATGTATGTAGTGAGAAAGTATTGCGATTATGTCAAATTTTGATGAAAATACACGTTTTGAGATTGTGCGTGATGATTTAAGGCATGAAGGAAATGAGCTACGAATTTGAAATTTTATATTCAAGTTAGGCACCCTCCCACAGTTAAAATCATAGTTGAGCAGTACCCAACCCAGATACAAGTATCTAATAGATACGCAAAATCATTGTATCGAGTATCTTTTATTTAGATACTTGCTTTAAAAAAAATTATCTATTGAATAGTATTTTGTATTTAGATACTTAAAAATTGAGTATCTTCGACTTCGAAAAAGATACTTTTATTTTTTTATATTTGATTTTGGCGTCTCTCTATTAGACTCTATTGTATTTTACGTTTGCTATTTCTTCCATTTCTGAATCAAGTGCTTGCGAGGTATCCATCTCCCTGCGTAAGTAATTCTAAACTTGGCGAAAAACGGTGGTCTACTATAGAAGGAAGTTTCCGAAAAAGTTGGATTTAATTATTTTACCGCGCATATACAATAAATTATAATGGTAAAAAACAAGCCTATCATCAATAAATACTCAGTGTCATATTATGTCTTTTGGGCCCTATTTTTTAAAATTTTATACGTATAACTGTCCCCGGGCTTGGCGTAGTAGGTAGTGTTGCTATCTCCTATACCAAACGCCCCGTGTTCGGATCCCAGGCAATCCGATGATTTTATTTAAGCCATTTGGAAAAAAGTATCATAAAGTCTTATATGGCCTAAGTTGCCGAAATAGACTGTGCGAATGTGTTTGTGAGTGTGAAAAAAGTCTGAATGTTTTTAAAAAAGTAAAATACGTATAATTAAATATGTATTTTTATCTAAAAAAGTATCTTTTGAGGCTCGAGATAATAAAAAATTCATTGTATCTCGAATCTTGTATTTAGGCACTTTTTTTTTAGTATCCATCTCTGACCAAAATAAGCCTTGAATAAAATCGACCAAAAAGTATTAGTACTTTACAGAAGTACTTTTTCATTTTTTTTTTTTCGAATTTTTTAAATATAAAAATGAAGAAGAAAAAAGATTTTGTCGACATTAAATAATAAAAAATACTGTGATAATAAAAGGGTAGTTGGAGAAGATTGAAATCTGAATACGTCCCAAACAAATAAATAAATTCTTTCGCTGATGATGTAGATGATTTTTTCAATCCCTACTCTCCTTCGTCCTCGGGCCAGAGTCAACAAAAGACAAAGAGATCCCGAACGACATCTTTTTGAGTGGAAAGGAATTTGACTTGTCGCGTTGTTGCATCTAGAACGGCGAATTAAACCTTTAGCTCCAAGTATTATTCGGAAACATCAAACAAGCTTCCACCATAAAATAAAAATACTTGAAACGTGAAGCACCTGGCTGCAGTAAATACAACAAGAACAAGAACATCCCGGGGCGGAGCCCCTCCAAGCCTTAGTATAAAATATCGGAGGCGCGAGGCACACGCCCCACCAAGCTATTTTAAGTGCGTTTTTTTCTCCTTTTTTTTTATTTGAGCTCCTCACTAAAACATTCACTATTTATATATACGATATATCGGTGAATGAGAAACTGAAAAGTATCAGTGAATGATTATTTTGGAAAGTCTTCCCTGCAACTACAACAATAATCGGTGGTCTTTTATTCTCAGTTATTTTATCTAGCGAGAATTTCAAGACAATAACACAAGGAATTCCAGTGGCTTCTGTATTTCTTTCTACTCTCTAATAAAGATAAGCATTTCATCAGAAATATATATCCAGAATTTAAAAAAAAAATGATAATATCAGTAATTTTAAGAATACAAATTTTTTTAAAATAAAAATATAACAAATAGCCTTATGAAATGCGTAAAATAGGCTATTTTAAAGTGTAACGAATAGTAGGCCTATATAGAGAATTCACGAACGAGAAGGAAACTCAAATTATACCAAAAAAATATTTCTCAATATCCCGATTTGAAAATTTTAATATATTGAATATTTAAAAATCTCGTGTGACAATCACAGAACACAACTTTCGATCACCAGATTTTTTGTGTCCACATATATTTAGTTTCCGTCAGTACTGTACAATTGAATTCAAGATGTAAAATTTATAAACGTGGGAAAATATTTATATTTTGTTATCATGGCATTCACCAAAATCTCGACATCGAATTTTTGACATGAATTCAATACTTTCTCTCTATATATTAACATATATAGGTAAGAGAAAGTAAAAATTAAAATTTAAAAATAAACCAATTATTATTCAAAAAGTAATAATTTAAAAACTTTTTTTTTACCAGGAAGAGGCTCTACCTGGTACATCAATGGAACCTAATTTTACGACTTTTCGGTCCCGGACAAACCCAGGGCGTAGAAATGTTAGGAATAATGATTATTTCTAGTCCTGGGCTAGGGATGAAACGATACCACTGAGGTATCGATACTTTTACCGTATCAGGCGCAAAGTATGGATACCTACTCGGTATCGATTGAAAAGCATCGATACTTACTCGTATCGGTCAATTTTTTTCGTACAATTAAAGATAAAAGCAAAAACAGCAGTAAGTACTGAAGCATTCAAACCCTCCAATAGTAAAAAGTAAAATACAGTGGTACAAACAATTTTACTTATTTCTATTGTAAATAAGTACAAATTTACGAAATAAAATGTTCTTCCTACCTATCTAATCATCGCATACGTCTACCGCGTATCGATACGAGTCTTTTTGACCGACACCTACTTGGTACTCGATTCCAAAGTATCAATTTCAAAAGTA